>JABVXV010000135.1:0-154836 GCA_013365325.1 Dipetalonema caudispina | reverse complement strand
AACTTCAAGTGTAATCTGAAAGACTTAGTTCAACCCTTTTATTTGTTATATATGTTATCGGGGTGAATATCAAGTTATATTTTCATTTTGAACGCAATCATTACCATTCGCAAGTGCTTTTTTTTTTTTTTTTTTTTTTATTTGTGAGAACTCATATACATATGCTTTCATAAATCATCTTGTCCATTCTTTCTCTTTTATTTTTTTTTCAAAAAAAAAAATAAAATGTTGTATCCATTTGTTTAATCCTTTTTTATTTTGTTCATACTTAAATATTACACTTTCTTATCATTTCCATTTCAATTTATAATTTTTCCCATCATTCTTCAAACCCAATTTATTAATTTATCATGTTTGAACATTTCATTTCTAACTTTTCGCTTATTTTTTTTTTTTTTTTTATCATTTATTATTGTTATTGTTGTCCATTGTCCCTATCATATCTATTATTATTATTATTATTATTGTTGTTATTGTTGTTGCTATTGTCGTTGTTGTTGTTGTTGTTGTTATTGTTATTGTTGTTGCTTTTCAGCTTTTTTATTTTTTTTTTAACGCCTTCTTATCTTCTGTTTCTCATTTGTTGTGTTTTTAAATGGATGATTTATATGATTATATTCCCAAGAGATTGGTCATCTCTATATATGATTTTGTATGTCAACAAGTTATCAAACTGATTATGGAATAATTATTGGTGTAAAATTAAATAAGTTTATAATTTCAATTCATACAATTAATTGGCTTCAACGATTTTCATCCTATTTCTCTGCTTTTTTATGCATTTTATTAATATATCTATTATCCTGTTATACTTTAATAATAAGTAAGTAAGTAGAAGTTTGTAGGATTGATAAATTAATGCAATTATAATTTTAATTCAATGAGAGATATATGAATAGATTGTCATAGTAAATAGCTTTGCTCATAAATAGATTAGTTTAAATTAATTCGATTGCATTCATCGGATTAATTGATTTCGCTTTCATTGGAATATTTAATTAATCTATTTAACAGCAAAATTAGTTGTTGCAACATTCTATATTCAGATTTTTTAAATAAGTGATTAATTCGATAGATACAATTTTAATTTTTATTAAAGTTATTGTGTAAATTGGACAAATTAATTAATTAAACATGTGTAAACAAAGAAAAGGAAGGTTGCTTATGCTTGTCAGGAAAGATAAATAATTTTATTTTTTTTTTTTTTTCTGGCAAACATATGGATGGAAAGGATTGCTATTTTCAGCAGTAACTATTCGTAAACTTATATATCACGTCGATTTTCCTAAAACTGTGAAATCTTATTATTCTTGAAAATTTTTGAACAATTATAGTTATGATTACTTGAATTAAAATCATAAATTATCCGATCATTACGCTTATATTCGTGAAATTATGGAACAAAATAATTTATATAATTGTAAAATGATTACTTATGTCCGATTCATTGATTTATGATATTTTATATGTAATGTTTGACAGTTTTTTGATAAGTTTCATAATGACATAATTACATATAAAACGTTCTGTACATGCATACAGTTTGAAAATCTTTTAATAATGACGTATAAGATATTTCACATATTAAATGTTAGAAATATTATTGTAATTCCATAAAACTATTATAAGCTAGGAAAAAAAAAGAATGATAACAATTTAGAAATCATAGTTTTCATATCCATAATGGTTATGGCAATTGAGAAATTTCCATAATAGCTATGAATTCGTGGTATAATATCAATCTGATGGAAATAACGAATAGGAATAAAAGCTGTAAGAAAGAATTATTGAAGATGGATGTTTTCTTTTTTCGAAAAAACTCGAAATTGCGACGTTTTCTTTGTTTGCATTTCTTTTTCTGATCTTCTGTCATCATTGAATGATCGCATTTAAATCATTTAATTTCTATTTCTTTACATACATTTTGATAAGTAAGTTAATTAACTAAGACATGTTGTCAATCTATCATTGATTTCATAAAATCAGTTTTAGTTGTTTTTAGTTTTGAATTTAAAATTTTTTGTGAATCCAAAAAGAAAAATTGTAGTTAGAGATGGATCTACTGAAATTTTCAAAGAATATATTTTTAAAGTCTAAATTTGAAAAGGAAAGTTGTAGTGAAGATGAATGCACTGAAATTCCAAGTCATATTTCAAAGGAATATGTTTTCAAAGTTTAAATTTTAAGCCTGGAATTTTTTGCGTATTTAAGGGATAGAAGATTTTTTCGTTTTTTTTTTTTCTGCAGGTTGAATTTGATTGTTTGTTGGGATTAAAATTTCCCATCTTTAGCATGTTTGACTGATTATGTCATTAAATGTTAGGCACATCACTTTTTTTTTTTTTTTTGAATAATTTTAAGAATTTGTTCTTCATATTTTCAAGTCACAATTCAAAATTTGACTAAAAGAAAAATTAAGAAAAAGGAATGAAATTTTGATATCATTTAATAAACTTTTTTTAGTTTCACTTAATTAGCAAATATAATTTTGTTTTCATCTCTCATATGAAGAGATGGTAATTATTAAAATTTCACGTTTTTTGTTAGAAAATATATTTTTAGAAATTTGAAAATCTTTTGCTGTTTATAAGAGGTAAAGAGAGAGAGAGAGAGAAAGATAAAGAAAGAAATGTCTCCAAGGATTTCAGTTTGTTAATAGTAATGTTTGCTGGATGGAAATCTCATCATTGTGTGTTCTGTTGATTGATTATATCATTTTTCATTTTCTTTCCATTTTTATCACTTAAAATGACAATGATAATGATAATAATGACAACGATGATGGTGATAATAGTAACATTAATGATAGTAATATAAATGATAATGGTAATGTTAATACAGTAGTATTAACGACAGTGATAGTAATGATGATATTATCCTTTTATTTCTTCAAAATTTTTCTTAATATGTTTGGCTAGATCATTTAATTAATAAAAAGATGATCTGTTTGATTGAAACTACTTTGTCCTCCTCTTCTTCTTCTTCTTTATTTTAAAAAATTTTTAAATCTTACTTTTTTTTATAGTCTAAATTTCAATTTTTTTTTATTAAATTAATAAAAATATAATAGGAAATATCTTCTTCTCGATCGAAGAATAACTAAGTAGTGTTATTGAAGATTAAGCTTATAATAAGGCAAAAGAAAATTGAGAAAACTATCGAAATTGAAAGACTTGAAAGATAAAATAACCATGGAAATGGGAAAGTACAGAAAGTGGAACAACCATTAAAATTGGTAATTCACTCCAAAGATAGGAAAGTTTTGGAAAATACTTTTAATTTATCATCAATTAATTTTTGACCTCTTTTTGCTCTTCTATTTTAAAACATTCACGCAATTATTGTTAGTAACATAACAGAATACTGAACGAAACTTTTAAATTTATTGGGATTTTTAATTTTAACTCTCATAATTTGATCGTTTAAATGTAAGCTTAAGAGTTTAATTGTTTAAGTTTGAAAATTCGGAAATTTTTTAATTGTGTCACATTTGGGAATTTAATTATTTAACAATGACAGTGAATGTCAATTTTATTATTTACGAAAGCTTGTCAATTAATCAGTCAACATGAGAACAAAATGTTATTGCAATAGTAATTTATTGTTTTAATTATTTCCATTTATGGATGGGATTGATCAGAGAGTTTGTAGCTGATAATTAAACTAAATAATATTATATTTGTGTCACCTACCGATTGACAATAATCGGTTTGTTCCTGTTTCAACATCGGCTTTCAATATTTTTATTTGAAATGCTAACATAAATGAAAGCTTGGAATTTGTAGATGAGGAAAAAACATGAGAAAACAAAAACTAATATTTATGTCTGTTTTAATTTTTCTATCCGATTACATGTATTGGAATTTAAATCTTGGAAATCGATTATTTTAAATATTTCTTCAGTTTGAAATTTACAATCAATAAAAATAGATTATTTATTCGGTAATTTAATATCAATCAGTAGTAACATCAAATGATTCAAATAGGTTACTTTCTAGGAAAAAAAAAAACTTTGTCGACTGTCTTCGATTTGTTTTTCAATCAAATTTTAATTTTTCAGAAGTTCTAATTTTATTAATTGCAATAATTTATAAAGAATAAAATGTTTGTTTATGGGTTAGGATAAAATAACAGTAATCAGTAAAAACAATGATAGGGATGAATTAAAAGTTACTGTTACAGATTAGTAATTTGTGATTAAGTAAATATTTCAAATTATTATATACTTATTTTCTCTTCTACATGCATATATTCAGGTATAATGTTGTTATTGAAACATTTAGATATATGTCATCCTATGTTTTAAAAAAAAAAAAAAAAAAAACTTCTTTTTTTTCTAATTTAAATTTCACGTTGTATTTGGAAGATTTTAAACTAAATTTTTTTTAAATTTAACAATAGAGGGAGAAAATTTGGAGTATCTATAAAGTTTAAAATTGCTGTTGTAGAAAAGGATAAAAATTACCGTGAAGATAAATGATTCATTGGAGGTAAAAAAAAGAATAAAAAAACTTCGGCCTTTTTTTTTTTTTCTCCGATAAAAAAGGAAAAATGAAAGAGATTGAAATTATAAGAATGAATTTGGATGTCGTAAACCGGTTTTTTTTGGATGAAACTTCAAGAAATTTTTGTTTGCAGAATGCATTGAGAGTTGCTAAAGGCAAAATGGTAGCTTTTCTTAAAATTAGCAATTTTTTTTTTTTTTGTTTCGTTTTTCCTTCCTTTCCTTTTTCATTCATTCTTATTCCTTTCCTTTTAGCAAGATTAGACTTCTCAAATTTCCATCACATAAATGAAATTTCATTCTTTTCTTTCTTTCCTTTTTTTCTTCCATTCTTTCCTTTTCCCTTCCTTTCTGTCCTTTCTCCTTTTCTTCTCCAATTTTAATGCTTAAAATGTAAGAGAGATAGAAATTTTGAAAATTAAATATTTGTATTTCTTAAAGATTCCTCTAAGCTATGTATATTATTATATTTTAGCATTTCTCTCTCTTTTTTTTTTTTTGATATAATATGCAAAATTTTTATTCACATAAACTGTGAATATTGTTAATAAACATATTGTATGGCATAGCATAACAAATATTTAAAAATTTCAATTATTATATAAATATTTTAATTTTAGGAAAACTTTTAAAATATGCTACAACTAATTGGATCTTATTGTAGGATCCAACTATTGTCATATAGAAATATGGCTTAAGATTAATCAAAACAAGGAATTAATGTAATCATTAATTGATAAATGAAAGAATAAGAAATAAATTTGCATATAAATAATATGAAATTGTGAAGAAGAAAAAAGTATGAAATCATAAAGTATTTAATTATTATTCAGAAAGAGTATCACATTTGAATGTTACGAATGTTAAATTTAGTTTCCGATTTTTTTCATCAAATTTTTTTCTGCCTTTTTTTTTTTTTTGGAATTATTTTTTTTTTTATTTATTTGCTTATTGCTATTTCCGTTTTATTTCTTATGCCGTATTTTTTTTTTTTTTTTTTTTTTTTTTTTTTTGCTTTTTTCTTTTTGTTTATTAATCATTTTGGTTGCTGCAATTCAGTAATATAAAAATTATTTATTATATTATCACTATTTTAATTAATTTTCTCGTAATTAATCCTTAATGAGGGTAAGATATATTTCGGGTTTTATTAATTTTTACCTTTTTCTTTTTCGTTTTGCTTCTCTTATTTTTCCTTTCCAAAAATAACTGCCCGTCGTGAAATTTTGATCGAAAATGATTTTAAGAAATTAATTTTATCAGAAAAAGAATATTTTCAATTTTTCAACAAAAAGCAATTATTTCTACTAATTCTGTTCTACCACTCATTTCTTTTCATTCAATTATTTCATTATTGACGTATTCTTCGATACGTTTGACATACGTAATACACACGTATTGTAGATGTATGTGTATATCTGTTTATTAGCTTATTGAACAAGCAAAGATAGATGTACTTAAAATGAGTATGTGTAGGTAACCCGTCTGTCTGTCTGTCTGTCTGTATGTGATATTAACTGCTTAGAGATACAGAAATAGGTGCACCCATTGAAACAAACAGATGCATAAATAAATAAATAAGATGAATGAATGGGAGAAAGAGCTTTATGGTGGGTGGATGTTGAAGCATTCGTGGCTTGAAGGTATTATTTATCAGTAAGTTGAATATGTAATGCATGAAGAATGAAAAGGAGAAGGAGAAGGAAGAGGAGGAGGAAGGAGGAATGAAAGGAAGGAATTGTAAAAGATGAAAAGGCGATGATATAGTAGGATTAGTAGGTGGATTGAAATGAGAAATAAAAATGATGAAAAAAAAAAAAAAAAGTTTATTTAAAATGCTTCAACATATATACTCACAAGATGGACATATGAGCATATTTATTATTTGCTTATGTCTCATTTCTTTGTAGCTTTCTTTTTTTTTTTTTTTAAATTTCAAAAATAAATTAAATTTCCATTTCTTTTTCTTGTCTATTACTGAATAATCTTTTCATAATTTTGGATAATTTTTCTGATTTTTATTTCTTTTTTACTTTTTGAATAAAGTAGTTTTTTTTTTTTTTTCTTTTAAGATGTAAAAAAATACAGCCATGTTTGATTTGTTTTCATGCCGGATGTAATAACAGTTAAGAAAAATTCTTTTTTTTTTTTTTTGTACAATTTAATTGACTAATTATGTTATTTATTCAATTGTACAAACTTTTCTCTGTCATTTTACCTTCGCATTATCATTAATTCATTTTATGGAAAAGAGAAATTCTTTAATATCTTATTTGATGAGTTCACCTGTTCACATCCGTCCTTGTTTCTTTTATTTGTTCCTGATTGTATGGTAAACCTTCCGGTTCATTTACCTGAATTGTCAATATTTGTTTCTATTTGGGGACATTTTTTTCCCTTCCTTTTTCCTTTCGTTTTCCCTGTTTAATTGCAACTATAAGTTTTTTTTTTTTTTTTTCCAACTGAATTCTCAACTACTATGTGATGAAAGAAACTATTTCAATTTCAGAATATTCTTTTCCTAATTTATTATGAATAATTATGGAAATTCGAACTTTACAAGGCTTTAGAGAGAATATTATTCGAAAAATTCCAAAATGATATTCATTATATTACACATATTTTTGGGGTAAAAATTATGATTGAACTTACCGATATCGTAATGATTGATGAGAAATGTAAATGATACCGTATATCAATTAGCTTTAATACCGTACATTGTTTAGTTTAATTTCTCATCATTAAACTTAGGATAGATAGGAAATGATATAAATGATATTGTATGCTTTTTTTTTAATTGATGTAGTAGTAGTAGTATACTTTCTTTTATTTTATGATTATCATTGATAATCACAGCTGTTTCCTTACAATGAGAAGATATAAGAGAGGATGAAATTAAGGAATGACAGGAGGATAATGAGGTATAGTCAAATTTCGCTAATATATTCCATCATATTAAACTCAATCTGAAGTTTTTTTTTTTTTTTCTCATCTCTCTCTTTCCCCTCCCTTTTTTTTTATCATTTACATTAAATGCGATTTTGTTAATCCAAAAATAAATGATTAAATATTTTTGCTGTTGATGCATCTCTTCTCTTCTATCCATTCACCAATATTTTTCCTCCTTTCTATCTTTTTGATAAATGTTGATTGAAAATTTCGAGAACCTTTTTGACTCCTTCACTTAATATTTTCCATCCTTTAATAGCTTATATGTCAAATATTTGATGTATTATTCGAGTTCTATTAACTCCATTTCTCATTTTTCATTGTAAATTTTGATTTGACGGGAAATTATAATGTTTTGTAGAATAAGGATTATTTATCAATTATTGACATAAAATAAGGAATGTTTGTTAAATTTATCCAGTTAATCTTGATTATAGTTTATAATATAAGATATTTTTACAAATGGGAGTAAAATATTTGCATATAAAAACTTTTGAATAACATTAGAAAAATATTCATTAATGATAAATAATAGTATGATGATGGAAAAATAAATGTCATTAACATTTGATAATAAATATTATCGCGGTTATAATCACAATAATTATTTTTAAATCAGTAATTTTATATAATTTTTATTTTCTGAAAACTGAACTGGTATTCCGAAAAAAAAAAAGATTATTGCGAATGATTAAATGGAACGACTTAATTATGGTAAAAAATTAACATTAATGGATATTTTTTAGAATACATACGTAAAGTAAATACATAAATGATAATGATTTTATCGTAATCAAATACGAATGCAAAGTTTTTTTCTTTTTTTTTTATATTAAAAAACTAAAATGAAATCTTTAAGAGTGATAACTTGATTCAATAAGACAGATTTATTTTTATCATAAGAGCTCAAATTCATATTTTCAGTCGAAAAATTCATAATATTGTCGTATTATCTTAATGAATATAATTGAATCGATCAGAAATGCTAACGCATAATAAGTAAAAATGGAATATTTGATTTTATTTTGAGGATATTGAAAATATATGAAATGAGAATGAATGAAATATGCATACATCGCTATATGCATTAATTTTAAAGCGCTAATAAATGTGTGAAATTCATTTCATTCTTTTTTTCTTTCTTTTTTTTCCCCTCCATTTTTACTTTGGAAATGAAATCAATGAATGCTTTTAGAACCTAAAGAGGACATACTTAATGTGTTTTCCATCTTTTTATTGATGTAAAGTTTCTTTTCTTCTTTTTTAAAATATATATATGAAACATTTTCTTTTATATTTACTGATTTCTTTTTTTTTTTTTGGATTTTCTCGGTAAATATTTGGGGAAATCTGTGAAATTTTATTTTTTCAACTAATATTAATATCAATTTTCACATTAAATCTCCTCTTTATATATGTTATATATATTTATGTTTGTGTGTGTGTGTGTGTGTGTGTGTGTGTGTGTGTGTGTGTGTGTTTCTTGTCTGTCTATGTCTGTGTAGATAATTTCATTTCAGTTGATAGTTTCATGTTTGGATCGTTGTCGATGATTGGATTTTGTTGGTAACAAATAAAATCCTATGAAATATAGCCAGCCATTGGACCGATAATACACTTGGGAGTGACAATTCGGCTAGTGAATATGTGCCGATATTGGCCTGTCCAATGATATGCCATATTCGTTAAATTATATTTGTTCATATATATATATGTGTGTGTGTCTGTCTGTCTGTCTGTCAGTCTGTCTGTGTATATATGAGCTATTGTGTTTTTGTAAATGTTAAATTGGAAAAAATATTGAAGAAAATTTCATAAAACTAAAATAATTTAGGTTTTTTTTTTTTTTAGCTTGAAATAAATGTCTATATGAATTCAATATAACATATGCAATTATTAATTATTCCATCCTATATTTTCCTAATATTAGCTTTCATTCATTAATTATATTAACTTTAGAAATTTACTTTTACTTTTTTTTTTCTTTACCCTTCCCTTAGCTTTCAAGGAAAATGAATGAAAATAAGGCAAGAATGAAAAGTACCGAATTAAAAAGGAAGAAAAAAAATAAAAATAAAAATAAAATGAGAGAGCAAAGAAGAGGAGAAAATAATGGATGGATATTTTTCTTCATTTTTGATGAACAATTTCATCTTCCTTTTTAATTCTTTACAAAATATTTCTTATAAATTAGAATTTTTCGCTCCTTTTTGTTTTTTAAAAAAAGAAAAGGAAAAGGATGAATTAAGCGTAAAAAGATAAGGAAAAACGGGATAATTATGATATAATAGAATGATAAGAATAGTAATGATTGAGGAGAAATACGAAAGAAGAAAGATTAACTGATAAGGAAAGGAAAATTTTGGAAGTTAAGTGAAAAAATTTTACAGATTGATTTCTTCTATTTTCCGTAGTTATTTGACAGATAACATTATGATTTTACGGTAATTAATAAACATAAAATTACGACTTTTTCATCAGCTTATAGTAAAAAAATTTAATTAAATTTTAATAACTTTTCTTTACTTTTCAGTAAATAATTCGGTATTAATGATGCCAAATTCGATGCCATCATTTTTTGCCAATCCCTTCATGACGCCATTTATGCCACAACAAGCTGCTGTAACTGCAACATCATTGGGTAATAGTGGTGGAGCAGTTGAATCTTCCCATTTAACCGGTCCGGAAAATGGTGACTATCGAAGTAATCCATTGCAAACCGGTAATTATGTTATGCAAAGTTTACAACGGCAAGAAATGATGCAACATTATATTCAAAGCTTAATGGCAGCTGCATCACATCTTCCTGGTAGTAATATATCATCAGATGGTACTACTACTAATCAGGTTAGTCTTATTTCTTTTGATTTCATTTCAATTCAAATTTAAGATTGAAATTAAATTAAAATTTTTGTGCATTCATTTACAACGAGCAATCTTCAACATGCATTTTCTAATTTCTTCCATTTCTCTTTCTTTCTTTCATTCTTTTTTTTCTGAAATCATAAAAATGCCATCATTTTTATTTGTATTTTCTTCCCCCATCGATCCATTAATTTGAAAAATATTACTTTATAGGGAAAACATTCTATATGAGAAGGGAAAAGCAAAATTAGCAATAAATATTCATAACAAGAAGGAATAATTTTGCATACAATTATGATTGATAATAGGATGTTTTGACTTATAAGTTTACGTCTATTGTACGTGTAACTTACATATATTTTGCGTGTATGTTTACGTGTAACCAACATATAGCCATGCGTGTACTATACGTGTGATTTGCTTATACATTTAGTGTTGAACATTATCAATAATTGATTTATAGTTAATTTAAATGAGAAAAACAGATATGTAATTAGTATAAATCGTTGAAAAAATTGAGATATTTGTCGAAAAAGAAAAAATTAGCTAATATCAATAAAAATTTTCTATGATTGGAAAAGAGAATCAAGCTTAAAACATTTGAATAATACTGGTTAAATTAGTGGGGGAAAAGATGTAATAAAAGCGAAGCATGAAAATGTGCAAAAAACAAAACATCGATTAAAATTAATTTTAGGAACAATTAGAACATTCTGTTCCTTCTTCTTCTTCTTCTTCTTCTTTCTTCTCTCAAAAGTAATCATTAAAATAATCAGTCGATAATAGATTATATCACAATTCGATCAATAAGCAATATAATTTAATTACTAATAAGCATATAATTACTTTTATTCCAATCGAAAATATCAGTCTCGAATAAGAGTTAATGTTTATTTGTTTATTGTAATTCCATAGAGTTTTATTGATTCAAGAGATATTCATTATGATACACTGATAATATGTTAGTTGCAATACAAATAATATAGACAGTTTGATGGGAAATATATTTTATTTCACTTATAATTATCCCTAATTTACTATCAGTTAAAGTTTGAACTGAAAATTCAATTTAATTTATGTGTATCATTTCAGAGAAGCAATTTGTAACATTTTTTCCACTACTGCATTCTTTTCTATCTCATAATTTTCATCATACGGTTCCTATCATACATTTTCTGTATCCGATCAGAGAAGGATGATAACATTATAGGTTGTATAGCATTATTGGATAATCATTCTCATATATTTTTCATCCCATCAGATATAACATATTCAACTCTTTCTCTTTCAAACACTTAAATTGTTGTAAAAATAAACGTAACATTTTGTTTGAAATTCTATCATATGTTGTTACATTATATCCTTTATATACTGTAAAAATATAATAAAGTATTAAATTTAATTAAAATATTATTTTCAACCTGTGCAGACTGATTTACGAATGATATTCAAGTTTATAAATTAGTTTCAAATCGAAATTACCTACCATCTCTCATTGTATTTCAGTCGTTGGATGATAGTCAGGATCAGTCATCGGTTGATTCCGGTCGTTTCCAGATAGATTTTCCGAATGCTTTACCAGCTCTGATTCAGAGTATGCAACAACAGTTATATCTAAACAATTCAGCTGTATCACAATATGCTAATCCTGTTCCGGTAGATTTTTAATATATTCAATCATTTGAACAGTTTCACTGAATATAAATAATTAATTATTTTCTAGAATATTTTAGTAATCATGAATTTGATACTTTTTTTCCATACCTGTTAAGTTCATATAGTATACAATCTGCTACATAACGTGATACTGCATCCGTTCTTATTAAATTAATAGACTTGTTTTAAGTGATCGTTTGATGAACTACTGGGTATTATGAAGATGTTAACAAGAAGCTTAATTATTCTAATTGTGCTTTGTCACGAAAAATCTTAGTGGTATAGATGATATTGCCATACGGTAATTTCAGCATATCAGACTTTTCTTCCACATTTTTTCTGTTGGAAATAACTACAATTAAAATTTTATCCATTAAATATAAAATGGAAATTTTCATCACTTTTTAATTAAAATTCATTCCCAAAAAATATTTCAAGGTTGACATGTGACAAAATAATTTGAATTCAAAATGAATAAGCAAATTTTCGAAATACTTAATTACGAAGGCATTAATTTAAATTTAAATATTTTTTATGATTTTCAATTAAAAGAACATCTTTGAGTATTAATTGGAAGTACCTATTTTTTGTTGGAATGAGGAGAAAGAAATTAAAAAAGAAGAAAAAAGAGAAAGTTTAATGTTTATATATAATTCATTAAATGAATTCGTTAATCATTTATGCTACATTATCTTTCTTTCTCATCCTCTGCCTCCCATTTTACTCTTTCCCCTCGCATTTACCCACATCCTCCACACCACCTGTCACGCCGCTTCCTCCAATTAATTGAAAAATGAAATTAATGAGATAAAGCTAAAAGTAAGTGGAAGACGAATGATGGTTTTATATATCATCGAATGCATGGATGCTCATTAAATTTTCAAAGCAAAAAAAAAAAAAATGGAAAATAAAAAGAAAAGAGTAATGAGCTTTTGTCATTAACTCTAATAATATAATTTTTGACTGGATGAAAATTGAATAAAGAAGGAAAGAGAGAGAGAGAGAGAGAGAAATGAAAGAAAGAAAAAGAGGAAAAAGGAAATGCTTTGGAATTAGTTTTTCCATTCAGCTAAATTGTTCTCAAACTAATATTATATTACAATTTAACCACCAATTGGCATAGCATAGGATAGCTAATATATTTTTATCGTTTTAATGGCAATTTTTAAGACAGAAAAAAAAAAAAATAACGACGCATATTTTTCAACAAATCTAATTACAACGACATATGAAATCAAAGAATGAAAAATTCTAATTTACAGTTAATTTTACATTTAGAAAAAATATCAAATCCAATAAAAATTATTTGAATTTGAAATTACACGAAAAAGAAGTAAAAAAAAAAAATCAAGAAGATATAATTCCATTTAATTTTATATGAAAAATTTCAATTTTGAAATTCCCGATTTTCCTCTCCCGTATTTTGTTCCATAAAATTAGTTTTACTTTAGGTTCCGGAAACAAATTTAGCCATATCAAATATTGCAAAAAAAATGGATGATGAGGAAAAAGTAAATGAAAGTAAAAATGGCACAATGAAAAGCAGTAAAATTCGATGTGAATCACAACAAATAAATGGTGAAAAATGTTGAAGTTTTTAAAGAAAAAAAAAATTTTTCCACTTTAAACGTTTAATTTATCAATTTTTGTTTCTTTTTTTACTGAAAAAAAGATATTTGTAAACTTCAAGAGACTCAAATTTTGCTAGATTTCCTTTACAGGACATAATGTTGCGTTATCGGAACAACAAGGTGGCATAAGTAATCCTGACGAAATTAGTCAGGTTTGAGTTATAACTTTGAGAAAATAGGAAATTTCTTTGCGAAATAAAAATTTCTTTATTCGTAATTTTTTTTTCCAGTTCACATCTTTTCTCTTACTTTTTCCCTTTTTTTTTAAAATGTATTAGTCGAATTTTTAAGTTTCAATTTTCTTTCTATTGTTTTGCTATATTGAATTTTAAACATATTTTCAGGGGAGTGAAAATAATCATTCAACTGATGTTCCATCATCAAATGATATCGCAAAATGTTGCAATAGTAAGAGTGATGAAAGTTTAGTGGAGGAGAAAAATTTGGAAAAAGAGGAAAATTCAGAAATTATCTCTAAAGAATTATCACCAATGGATTCTTCAAAAATATCCCAAACAATACCATCCAAAACTTCAACCTCATCTTCTTCATCATCATCATCATCATCATCATCTAAAAACATACCTGAATCATCATCAGTTATATCACCATCAAATGATAATAACGGTAGAAGTACCGTTCAGGAAGAATGCCGAACATCTGTTTTGATCAAAAAGCAAATGAATGAAATTGATAAAGAAATTAATCGACGAATACAGAATCGAAATATTAAAAAAGTATGCTTTGAATTTGAATTTTGCATTGAAATTTAAAATTGGAAAAGGAATATTTGATATGAACTAAATGGTTTAAAAAAAAAATTGTTAGTTTTTATGAAATATGCCTTTTCCCTTGTACACTCTCTCTAACATAATTCAATCTGAGTATTTGGTTCGATGATAAAAATTTATTAATCTTTTCCTGCCTTTATCTTTGATCTTTTTGTTGGGTATACGGTATTTAGTATTTGTCGCATTTCATTTACTGTAGTTATTTGATAGATTTTGCAACAAATTTTCGTCCATTTAATAGTTTTCAAGTACTTTATTAAGTGCTCAATAAGATATCGATAATGTAAAATTTAGCACATTTATTCAAATGCTTAATTGAATTGGAGTGAAGCATATTTATTCAAATATTTGACCAAGATTAGGCATGGAAAGTGCAAGATTTAATATATTTCTTTAAATGCTTGACCGAAATGAGTGCCGAAAATGTTGAATTCAACACATTTATGTAACTACTCAATTAAAATAAGCATTGAAAATGTCGAATTTAATCTCTTTTCCACATATTAATTATTTCCTGAATAAATAATCAAATGTAATACAGAATTTAAGTTATTCTATTCATGTTGGACAAATGTTTAAAGAAACTTTTCCACGTTTCTATTTTAATACGTATTATAAATGAAACGATATAATAATGATAAATTTGAATGGGAATTTGTGTTTGTTTTTTTTTTCTTTCTTATTTTTAAGTAATGTTTATTTTATCATTTAATTGCATAATTTGAATAAATTTTAAAATTTCCTTCAAATGGACGAGAAAGAAATGACAAAGAATAGATAGATTTTTTCTTTTTTTCTTCCTTTCAGATTGATGAAAAAGAGTTGGCTCAACTTTTGAGTTCTGTCAATAGTTGTAGTTATCAATCTGCTTGTACCCAACTACAGTACCCATCAATATATGCTATTTCACCTAATACAACAGATCAGGTTTTACGGAAAAATTTGCTAGTTGTTGTGGTCTTCATCTTTTCTCTTTGTTTTTGTTTTTGTATTTATATATGTGTGTGTATGTCTGTGTGTATGTGTGTATGTGTGTATGTGTGTATGTATATATATATATGTATGTGTACTTGATATTTTATTGTGAAGAAAAGTAAAATTGATAGTTAAACTTCAGTTATATTTTTTCAACTTTAAAATTTGCATGTTTCTCGAAAAAAATTTCCCAAAATTAGCAAATTTCAATTTGCAATCATTTTACACTTCGCATATACACGTGTACACACATATATACATATATGTTACCTTGAAAAAAGGAAACAATTTTTTGGCGTTTTTTTTTTTTTCAGAATTTGATAATTTTATTGTAATGAAAGGGGTTAGATAATGTTGGAAACATATCCAAATCGTTTATTCTGGTAAACCGGAACGGTTTATTTGATATATTTATCGTAATTGGAAGCTTAACTAATAGTAAGTTGGTTAATATAGAAAAACATAAGCTTAATTGGTGGAAGATTGAAGAATGCGAAATATCGGAAGCTTAATAAATAGTAGGTGGAAGAACGGAAAAAGATAAAGGAAGAAAATACACAGCAGACGATTACATGCTAATAAATGATAAATGATGATATATGACCGGTTTTTATGATATGATTTGATATGTTACTCAACTAATAACTGATTCATGATACAAACTTGATAGGTAATTCGGATAGCTTATTCAGCTGTTGTGAGTTATATCGAAATAACGATCCGGCAGATAATAACCGTATGGTTTTTAGATGATATTGATTATTTACTTATAGATTAACTGGATCCTATTTGATTTTTCTTGTAATCAGTAAAAAGTTTTGTCCACCTTGCGGTTAGAAATAAATTTTTTAAGCATACCAGTGAATATTCCTTTCAAATATGACACAATTCCTTAAAAGTTATAAAATTTAAAATATCTCTTTAAAATCTTAAATTCCATGAATGTAATGTGATTTTAACAAAGTGGATATTGTTGCATGTGATTTCTTTTCTTTTTTTTGTTAATTGTATTTTGTTTTCCTTTTTTTTCTGATAATTTTGACAAATTTCTTTTCCAATTTTAATTTGCATCAATTTTTGTTCAGTTCATTGATTAACAAATAGTTCTTTGCATTCGTTTTTCTTTTTTTTTTTCTATTTGCGATGTTATCAATATTCCCCTTTTCCAGAATTTACCCAATTTCTTTGCCTTAGTTTTCTGACTTTTTTTTTCAGAGCGTTTTACCATTTGGTGCTGGTGAAATAAGAAAATCGGATAATTCGACATCAAAACCAACTTTGGAACAACTTCGTAATTCGTTTGCTCTGCCAGTAGTATCATCAAATTCAAATTTGCCATCACTTTCAACACAATCATCTTCATATCATTATGGTCAATATTCGCAACAACAACAACAACAACAACAACAACAACAACAACAACAACAACAACAACAACAACAACAACAGCAACAACAGCAATTTCCATCACTGTATTTAGGTATACCAGGTGGACCATCAACTGATACCACTGCTATGATACCATCACAAAGTTGCTGTTCTTCATCATTACCAACTACTATGGAACAATTTACGCATGCAGCTGCAGCTGTAGCAGCCGCAGCTGCATTTGGTACCATTTCACCACAATCATATCCTCAATTTCAATCCTATTTCCCAACACCTCCTCCACCAGCACCACCACCACCACCATCACATGCCTATTATTTTCCCGGTACACATCAACATATTCCACCACAGGTAATTATTTTCAATTTTCGATCACTTTTTTGTCATTTTTGAATAAATTATTTTATAAGTAGCAAAAAAAAATTAATGAATCTTATGGCAGGTCAGGTTAGTTTAGATCGAAATAATGATAAATGTTATGGATAAATTTCAAATAGTTCAAGATTTACTCCTAAAAACTTCTTTTAATTTTCAAACTTTAATTCCAATAAACTTAACATTTAATTTGACAACAATAAAGAAAACATTAGAAAATTGAAATTTATTAAATGTTTATTTGTCAACGAGTGTAGGAACTAAAATGAAATGTTGTTTTGCATAAAATTTTTAGTTTTATGATTTTATAAAAATAAAATTTTGATATTTGAAAATTTCACTATTTTTGGATTAAAAATTTTTCAACCTTTAATATTCAAGTTTTCGATCCCCAAGTGGATGTTTTTTGTCCTAAGATTTTTAAAATCCTAACGTTACAATTTTGACATTAATTAAAACTTTGTTGTATGCATTTTTAACCCTCTCATTCAAATTAAATCGTTTCTTTTATATTCTTGTATTTAAGTTTTACTATTATATTTTATGAAATATACATTGGAATTACTCAGCATACGATTTTATCTTTTTTTTTTTTTTTGATCAATAAAATGAATGAAGAAAGAGCGGTTTCGATCAGTTTTTCCACTAATTTTCGTTTGTTTCTTTTTTTTTCAAAAAAAAAAAAAAGAAGAGAAAACGAAATTTGAAGCATACTTAGTTGTGCATTTTAACAAACATTTATCTTATGTCTTCTTGTTTTAAAATTGTTGAAATTCTCCCTCTGTCCCTTTTTTCCATTTTTTTTTTTTTAATACTTTTCCCTTCCTTTTCTTCTATGACATTTAGAAAGTTCTACTCTTCCTTCATTCCGATACGATTTCTTTTCACTCCTCTCGTTCTCTCTCTTCCTCCCTCTCTCCCTCTCTCTCTCTCTCTCTCTCTACATCCAGAAAATGTCATTCATCCTTTTTTTCCCTCTCTATACATTTATATGTTCGTATAGCTAATTATTTCCGTCAAAAAAAAAAATTGTATTAATAAAGGAAATTATTTCGATTTTGATTTCAATTTCTTTTTTATTACTTTGTTAATTATATCATGTTATCACAGTTTAAACAATTAGAAATTTTATTATTTAAGCTAAAGAAAGGATAAATTTAAAGGAAAGTAAGCCTTAGATAGATAACTTTATAAAAGGATAAAATAAATGAAACGTTGAAAAATAATATGCTATAAGAGATTAAAATATTATTTTAACTTTTATCAATTAGAAAGCGTTAAACGTGTAATACTTTGTTTAACGTATAACGTGTAATACTTTATTTAACGTGTGAAATGATGGGATCAATTGAACGTAAAATTTTTCTAATAAAATGTTAACTTAGGCATTAATTAAATAAAGTAAACAAATCCATTGCTGCGATTTTACTGGGTAAAAGATTCTGCTAATACTCCAGATATCATTGTTTGCAGAATTTTGAATATCTGTTGCTGACATTCTAGATATTATTAGGTATGGAATTCTCAATACTTATTACTGCTATTCTAAATATCATTGCATAGAGGATTCTCTATTCCTGATATTCTAAATATCATGACATGTATTACAAATGAATGATTTCAACAATATTGAAAAGAAGGTAGTATTACATCGATATAATCTCATTTGTACAATATGATACGAAATCATTTGATTCATATATCTTTGATAAAGACGTTGGTATAACGTTGAACTAAATAAATTTTTAACTTGAAATGATAATAACAGCAATTTTTTAGGATAAATTTAACTGCAATGGTAATTAATGAAATTATTTTTTTTTTCTTGATTAATTGGTGAATTTCACTGTGTCATTAATTTCATTTAATTAGGGTTGAAACAAGCTGAGATAAGTATTCCAAATGTTTTAACCTGAAATGATGGACGAACATTAAGAACGGAAAGTTTTTAGCTATATTCCAGTGAGATTTTTGGATATGCATCACTTCAACATAATTCAATTTTTCCCTAATTATTTCAATTTTTTTTTTCAATATTTCATAAAACGTTTAATTTGATTGTCAAAAAAATCGGATATGGAGTAAGTTTGGTTAAACAAGTAAAAATCATGAAGTTAATAGAAATATGCCTGAATACTATCCTGGTTTCCGGTATTCCGAATTAAACGGGAGTATTTTATTTATGAAATAAACTGTTGCTGTTCGATGATATGATATTTAGCGCATTTGATAGAGTCGTCAATGCATATTACAAACTACTAATTACCGGAAGTTATAATAGATGTGAACATTTAGTTGATAATATTCATTTGGGGGATATTTCTTGTCGATATCTGCATTGATTCCGGAAATGAATAGCCGGTACGGAGAGTTAAATCTTAAGCGGTATTATTCTCTGTGAAAGAGAAGTAAGGAATAGCTTGAAATTTCAGTTTAGTTTATCGAATCTTTGAGTACTTTTCCCTTGCCGTTTTCTTTTTCCTTTTTTTTTTTCTCTCTCTCTCTCTCTAAATTATTTCGATTTCATACCTTTTCTTGCAATTTCTTGATTATTCATTTGATTATATTTCTGAAAATGATATTCATATTGTTTCTTCCTCTCTAATGATTGCATATCGAATACAGGGAGAGAGAGAGAGAGAGAGAAATTTTAAGAAGGAGAGGATGAGTGTTTTGAGTGAAAACTTTAAGAAATGGATTAAGAAGAATTTAAATTTTCGTAGTTTTTGAAAACTTGTGTGAAATTCTGGTTTTTTAAAATATTTTTATATGTTGGATTATATAGAAATGCAAATTTAGGTTTTCAAAAAGTTATTTTCTGTTTCTTTTTTAATTGAAAATTAAAAAGAAAAAGAAAAAAAGCTCTAAATAAACATAAAGATTTTATTGAAATTTTCAAACTTAATTTTGAAATGATTACATGTATTTTGGCAAATTTTTTCTTTATATTTATTAAAATTTCATTCATTTTTTAAGCTCGCAGCAGCAATTTTACAACAATCTCAACACGGACAAACAATGAATATGTTTTCTAATTTTCCATTTCCACCATCCCAATCATCACCATCTATTATTGATAGTAATAATTTCAACACATCTGAAAAAAGTCAGCAACCTATGGAAATATCAGCCAATACCCAAATTACTAGTATGATAACACCAATTATCACTGATATTACAATCAGTAATGGTGATTGTTTGGAACAAAAAATACCGCCACCACCACCACCACCACCACCACCACCACCACCACCGCCACCATCGTCATCATCATCATCATCGTTATCATTATCATCGTTATCAAAACCTGTTCCATCATCATCATCATCATCATCAACAACATTAACATTAACAACAACAACAACAACAACATCTACTAATGCACAGCAAAAATTGTTAGCTCAACGACGAAATGATGTTGAAACGAATGATCAGCGACATCGAAAATATTCCCTTCAAACGGTTTATACTATTAATATTTGTTTATTTAAAAAACAATGAAATTTTTTTATTACTATTCTAACTTAAACAGTATATTTTCATTTAAAGAATATTTGTCGTAAGAAGTATTTTTGATGAATTTAAGAATAATAAATTCTTTTCTCTATTCATTATAAAATTGTTTTATAATGTTTTACTATTTATCAATTATCGATGATATGATATCCATAATATAGAATCTATGCATCATTACTTTAATTTATTTACCCATAATTTGAGGATGTTTTATCTCTTCACATTATTTAAATTGATATAGTCATAAATTAACTTATAATATATTTCGATAATTTACTCAAATGATAACATTACCAATATAACCACTGAAGAATAGTTAACATTCTATACAAATAACTTCAATTTTTTTCGATCTCTTGTATAATCTAATATCAATTTAAATTTAATTTCCTTTTTTCCATTTTCAGAATATCGATTCCATTCTCACGTAATGTTGTATGGAAGTTTGTTATTTTTTTATAG
Source organism: Dipetalonema caudispina (assembly GCA_013365325.1). Lineage (NCBI taxonomy): Eukaryota > Metazoa > Nematoda > Chromadorea > Rhabditida > Onchocercidae > Dipetalonema > Dipetalonema caudispina. The sequence goes on along the minus strand of JABVXV010000135.1, from coordinate 133,723 downwards.
GTTTCACAAAATAATTGGCCTGGTGAAAGTGATTGGATGGAAAATGAAAAGCATACATCCAACAAAGAAGATACGATGAAAAATGGACATACTGAGGAAAATCGTACAGAAGGCGAACCTATTTGGGTTATGAGGTATGGGTAAATGTATATGGTATATATATCCTTGTAAGATGTATCTTAATTATTGGAACTTAGTCTTATTAATTTGAAAGTATGTTGAAGTTTATCGGCACTTAAATTAGAGTTTATCATTTATCGATTAAGTGAATAAATGATTACTAAATGATTATTAATGGTTCAGTTTTTCATTCATTCAATATCTTATAATAACAGTAAATTCGTCGCTTGCATATCACATTACCGGAAATATATTTAATAATTTACTTAAGCATTCCTTTTTTTAGATCATAATATTTGCCTAGTTACCAAATAGTTTTACAAATGTTTCAACTAATTTTAAAACAGATTTTTGGAATCAATCAAATATCAGTTTAAGTTTTAGATTTGTTACTTTCGGGGAAATTGAATATTTTATAAATCTAATTTTTCCCATTTCCTCTTTTTTTCGTGTGTTAATTCAAAATTAATGTAAGTGTTAAAATTTTGTTTAATTTACCGTTTTGTTGCAGAGATTCATATCTGAAAAGGGTTCAAAGGGAAGAAAATCAAAGTAATGAAGAAGTTATGGAAATGAACAAAAATTCCGAAAGTGAGTAATCTATTATCAGTTTACAAATTTTTAGGTTTAATATTGGAATATTTCTAAATCTGATGACTTCTTTATGGTATGCATCCATCATATTTGTGTGATTCGTTTTTCATCATTAAATATAATTTTATATTAAAACAAATAAATCTTTCTTGCAGAATTAGAGCCAGCTTCGGATGAACTGATTAATGAAACTGAAAGTTTGCTATCAAAGGATGAACAAGGAGGTGATGATGGGATTAAAACAAAAAAAGGTTTAAAAAAAGAAGGTTTATATTGATCTTTTTTTTTTCATTTGTTTGAATTTTTTTCCTTTTTACTATTAAAAACATATCGAAATTTTATATTGCCAATAACCAACTGATTGACTAAAACAACGATTAAAATTTAAATTGATTGGTTAAAAAATAAAAATAAAATTGACTGGAAATAAAGATTTAAATTTTATTCATCGCCTGTTATTTTTTTTTTTCGTTTTCTACAGTATATATATATAATTCATTCCATTGAATTTTCCATTTTTTGTTGAAATTTCAATTATTTTCAAGATCTTTTTTTTTTGTAAATTAAATTTTTAATTTCTTTTTCCAATATAAACGATTTCATTTTGCATTCCATTGCAGTTATAGTGCATGAGCCAGCAGTACTTATTGAAGGTGTACTATTTCGAGCCAGATATTTAGGCTCTACACAGTTGATTTGTGAGGGAAGACCAACGAAAGCAAGTCGTATGATGCAAGCACAAGAAGCGGTAGCTCGGGTTAAGGTTAGAAATATCAAAAATTGGAATAATTAATTAATTTTATTAGAATATCGAAATTGTTCAAATAATTTCGATATTGTTTTATTGTATTTCTTTTGTTTTTATCAGATATTATTGTTCAGCTATCAATATATTTTTATTTCCATCTCTTTCTTAATTCATAAAATTCTGAAATTTATTGGTAAAAATATGCAAATAACTTCTTCATTTCGTTGCATATTTTATTTGATTATAATGAAAAAAATTATTTAAAATTATTATGAAACTTTTATTTGCAAAATTTTAAAACATTGAAATATATGAATACAGTGTTTTCGCTTTAAAAAATTTGGATTCTTTAAGGCACCAGCGGGTGAAATTCAACCAAGTACAGATATCGATTTATTCATATCAACGGAGAAAATCATGGTATTAAATACCGATCTTCAGGTTTGTTCATGCATATATTATTATCTACATAATTGGCAAACATTCCCCATATTGAATTTAAATTATTTTCTGAATTTTGAATTAAATAAAAATTATTTCTTTGCTTATTCTAGTCTTTGAACACTTTACGGTTAGCATTATATCAAACTGAAAAGAAGAAGATTGAAATTTTGCTTTACTTTTGGAGAAAGATCAGTTAACTGAATATCAAAATTTTAATTTGATTTTTTATCTGATGCTCCGTTCAATATAAATGCTTTTCGTCTTTCTCTATGATATAATTCATTCCTTTAATTATTTCAGAGGATATCTGATACAGATGTTCGACAGGTACGTATTATAAATCGAAAATTTAAAAAGTTATATCTCCTTCTACTCTTCTTTTTCATGGAAATTAAATTTCTGTAAGATCGTGGTAAAGGCTACATGCAAATCTGAAATTGCTCTAGGCCCAGATTGAAAACTTTGCCAATATTGAATAGAATGGATACTAATATTACAAATTTTAAGCTCGTTTTTAGGAAATCTGAGATTGAAAAAAATTTCCAAAATCAAAATTTTAGATAAAACATTCATCAATTATCCAAATTTCTCTTAATATTTTATTTATTACTCATTATGCTTTCACTGTTATTAAATTTCTTTTTGCATCTTTTTTTCTCGGCTATTATCTTTCATTCATTTATAATAATGAAATTTTTAACATATACATTTATACACTTACCTAAGTATATATTTACTATGCAATGTCTAATTAAATTTTATAAGTTATAATGTCATCCGTTTAACGAATCATCGATTCCTAACTGTTTACAAAATAAATCATCAAAGAAATTATCAAATTGAAGATTAAAATTTCTTTTGTTAGAATATTTTTGGATTAGTTATTGTACCATTTTTTCTTTTTTTTTTATGAGATTATTATTAGATATTCATTACATCTAATTTTTCTTCCATTTTTCGCTTAATATTTAACAAATATTTCAAGACCAAAAAAAAAGAAATGTAATGTTAGTTGTTGTTGTTATAGCAATTATATCGATGGAGAAATTGAAAATTTTGATGTACTCGAGATTTAATAAAAATTTAGAAATTTATACTAATTTAATACAATGTACTTAGGATCATAGTCTAAAAAATATTGTATGCTTATTGTCGTTGTTGTTATTGTTGTTGTTGTTGTTGTATTTTGTCATTTTTGTTATTAACATCGTTATTATACAAATAGTGAGTAATTTTATTTACTAATTAATCAGTTTTGTTCTTCGTTTTATTTCATCTGTTTCCTTAATTTACAATTGAATTTTACATGATTTTAGAGACTTTTGTGAAAAATTTTCAAGTAAGTTTAATAATATCTAATCAGAATTTCGTAATTTCATATCAATCAATAACAATTTAGAGTATTATTTGGTCTAATATTTCGTCGAATTTATCAGATATTTCCAGTTCAAAATTACAATTTGTCATGTATGATAAGTTTTCCGAAATCATTTAGAAGTTAGAAAATATTTATTCATATATTTTTATTAACAAATGTTTTACTTTTACAATCTATCCTGCGAGAAATTTTGAATATACATTATTTGGATTCGTATTTTAGGTGAAAATCTAAAACCTTTAAATATTTCCATAAAAGTTTTTGCCATAGTTGCTCGTCTTACTTTACTGATATAGTTTCTTATCGATTGTTTAAAAGTTCATTAGTTAAGTTGTCATGTAATTTCAATGGTGAAAAGGTAAAATATAAAGAGGTGAAGTTTTCTTTTTTTTTTTTTCACAGGATATATTAATGGATCATGCGTTACGGACGATATCGTATATTGCGGATATCGGTGATTTGGTTGTTTTAATGGCACGCCGAATGTCACAATCATCTAAGGAGGATTTTTCCGTAAGGTATGAAACTATCAAAATTTCAATTATGAAATTCATACTTAACTAATTTTGGTTCGTTGTAAAATTTTTAAGAATTTTTCCTCTTATTGATAAATAACAATGTATAATAGATGGCGAATTGGTAAAGAAAGTTAAATTTTTGTGACTGTCAAAGATAATAAATATGAAGGCTGAAAATCCTTTGAAATATTCCTTTCTGTTGATTCAAATTCCAATACGCAACTAATGTATTATTAAGTACTTATTTAACTAAATATTCTAATTATTGAATACTTGATAGGTTGGAAGTAATTTATGTATCATTTCATTACTTTTCTTTCTCATTTTATTCTCTAAAATCTCATTCATTTCCAATAATTAGCAACTATTTTTCTATTAATTCTTCGTTCCAAATTTTTATTTTCATAATATGTGAAATAAAAAAATTTTTTTTGAAAATTTCTTAAAAACTTATTCTCATAGCTTTTAGCTATATTCATTCGATTCGATTCGATATTTTGCTAATACTTTAGATAGTCTAACAAATTATTTATAACTTCTAATTCTCAATTATATCATTTCCATTTTGATTGGTTAAGTACGAAATGGTACGATTAGTTTGTCAATGTTGATGTAAGCTACAGTTTGAAATATGAAGAAATGAGTTAATCGGGTGTTAAACGATTATTTTAGTTCGAAAGCATTACTTTTTTTTCAAAATTTCCTCTTCAATAAAGTTTGCAATGAAAGTTATCGCATCCTAAATTTAATGAAATTTTCAACATTTTCGAGAAGAAATGATTCGGAATGAACTTTATCAGTTAACTGCAAATTATAATAACGGAAATTCATCTAAATCACATAATAAATGGAAATTCATCTGAATCTTATAATAAGTGGAAATTCATCAAGGAAGAATAGAAATTCACCGTAACGGAAAGGCGGATAGAATGAATTTCGATCAATCAACAAGCAAAATTCCTTTAAAAATGAGCGATATAAGCGATATTTTTGATGTTATTGGAAAAATGACAAATGCGCACATAATGAATTCATTAGCTTTAAGATGAAATGAAATACATATCCTAGAGTAGAGGATAATAAAATATAAAATGAGAAAAGGAAAGAGAGAGAGGGAGAGAGAGAGAGAATTTAGATTGTTGAAATTCCTAAAATTGGATAATTATTATGGTAAATTCAAAACAATGAAATTGTAATTTTCAAATGAAATATTAATGGATACAATGTATCAAATAATATAGAAATACTTTGTTTACAGTACACCTCGCGTGATATGTCATGTTTTTGAATCCGATGAAGCATCATTTATTGCTCAATCCATCGGACAAGCCTTCCAGGTTGCTTATGTTGAATTTCTTCGTGCCAACGGTATCGATGATCCATCATATTTGCGTGAAATTGATTATCAGGTTTAATTATTTTATTTATTACTTTTCCTCTTTTTCCTTCTCTTCTTCCTCTCTTAGACTAAATTTTTGTTGTTATTAAGATTCAAGAAATTATCATATTTTTTCTCAATAATACACAAAATTTTGAAACATTAATTGAAATAGAAAAAGTTAATAAAGTGTATAAGATAATTGGAAAAAATTTTATTGTATATACTATTTTGGTCCGATTGAAATTTATTTTTTTGGTACAATTTATCGATTTTAAATTTAATTTTATGTATGTTAATATCATGCTTGATGTTATGCTAATACTTTTTGAATCATACTTGTTCAACTATCAATTATGTATCAAACTTTGGCTTTGCGTAACTGTAACTGTACATAAAATAACATCGTTTTCCTAAGTGCAATCTGTTAATTAGATTGTTGATAATTAAGGATTTTTTAGTTTTTTTGTTTAGTTTATCCGAATTATTTGATTCAACGTTGAGATTTGATCAGTTTTTAATCATTGATATCCTAATATATCGTAAAAAAAATTTTACAATTTCGCCACATATTTTAGGAAGTTTTTATTCTCTATTTAACAATCTAAATATTACAACTAAAATTATAATCATTGTGGAAGAAAATTTCAGGAAGTGTTAAGTTCACAAGAATTAATGGGTGATGAATTGGAGATGTTTGCTAAGAAAGAAACTCAAAAAGATGTTGTTGTACCGAAAAAGGCTGGCGAACCATTAGGTGTTGTAGTTGTTGAATCCGGTTGGGGTTCCATGTTACCAACGGTTGTTATTGCTAATTTACAACCAAATGGTGCTGCTTGTCGATGTAATCATTTAAATATTGGTGATCAGGTAAGTTATCTTTTTTTTTTAACTGCAAAAAAAAAAAAAAAAAAAAAAACGATGAATACTTGTGTTTTTCCATGAAATTATTTCGAGATTATAAATTCAAAAAAAAAAAAAAGAACGAAAACAAAACATAAAAGTTAGAAGAAAATTTACATTCCATTAATCTTCCCCTATTTCGAATAATTTTTCATCTCATTTTTTTCAGATAATTGCAATTAATGGCATATCCTTAGTAGGTCTTCCTTTAGCTTCAGCACAACAAAATATTAAGGTGGGTAAATTTATGTTTTTTTTTTTGATGATAATTTTTTATAAGTTGCAATAATTGTATGTTACTACTATTATTATTATTATTATTATTATTATTATTATTATTATTATTATTATTATTATTATTATTGTTATTATTCTTATTATGATAATTTACTGAAAAGTTGTATGGTATTTGCAGGCGACAAAAAGTTCCACAGCTGTAAAATTAACGGTTGTTTCGACACCACCAGTTGTTGAAGTCAGAATTCGACGTCCTGATACTAAATATCAACTTGGTTTTAGTGTACAAAATGGAGTGGTAAAAATTATTGTTACATTTTGTTTTGTTTCAACTTTGAACTAATTGTTTATGAGTTTATTTATTTATTAGTTATTGAATTTTGGAATGAAACAAAAAAATTTCCAATTCGAAGATTAAATTGTACTATTGGTCACTTTTACCTTTTTTTTGTCTAAATTTCATAATATTATCGGTTTTATGAAAAAGAATACAATGTAGCAGAAAATTTAACAAAACACTAATCTATGGTCTATTTAAATGTATTCCTATGGTTTATGTAATTGTTAATTAAAATGAAAAATTTCATGATAGATTCAGACATACCATATTATTTATGAATACACTTAATACATTTATGTTTGTTCAAAATTAATTGTTTAAATTTTTCTCAAAAATATTATCAAATGCAAATTTCATTAAACTTTCAATTTTATTTCTTTTCTTCTTTTTTTTTCAAAACTTTCATATTTTAGATTTGTAGTTTATTACGTGGTGGTATAGCGGAACGTGGTGGAATTCGTGTTGGTCATCGAATTATTGAAATTAATTCACAAAGTGTTGTTGCAGTTCCACATGAAAAAATTGTTAATATGTTAGCATCAGCAATTGGTGAGATTCATATGAAAACGATGCCCACATCAATGTTTCGTCTGCTCACCGGCCAAGAAGTGCCAAATTATATTTGATAAATATTTTCATTTCTTTTTTTTTTTTTTTTTTTTCTTTTTTCAATTTTTGTCGTTGTCACATCAATTTATTCTTCCCTTTCTTCCATGAGATTGTTATCCATTCGTTAAAAATAAGAAGTGTCCCTCACTTTTTACTTTTTTAATTCTGATCATTTTACAGCTAATTTTATTCTCTAAGTTATTCAAATTTTTATAATTGAATAAATGGAAATTACTTTATATCTTACTTATCGAAATACACCAAAATTTTATTCTTCTTTATGCATTCTTCAATTATGCCAACATGGTTTTAAAAAGATTGGTAGGATAATTTCCAATTGTATCAAATTTTTACTTCCTGTTTTAATACGTTATAATATAACATATTGTGGTTAAAATATATATTGGGAAAGTTTATTTTTCTTATATCTAAAGCGACGGGTATGAGAGCTTTACGAAATGATAGTAATTATCATTTCCTGTTAAGTAAATATGAGAAACGAAATTTACAAAGCTTTTTTTTATTGCCGAAGGAAGAAGTGCAAAATTTAGGACATTCGTTAACATTTTTGGGAAATCTTTCATATTTATGAATAGGAAAAGTTCTGTCCCGATGCATTTCTTACAGGGATTTCAAAATGAAGCTAATTGTCACTTTATTTTCGAAATTTTGTTAAATCAATTCGTATATATTTCACATACTTCCTTATCTTCTGTGATATAATAAAAGCATTTGATTAGGTATATCATATACGAATTGTATTACTTACATCCCCCTATGGTGTTAATTCATAGGATTTATTATGTCTATATGTTATTACTTTTTGGTTCCTATTTCTTTTTGTTTGAAAAATACGCCATATAAATATTATACAAGATGTGTTGAAAAAAATGGCTGACGCAGGAATTTAGGATAACTTAAATAAGTTGTAAAATCAAAAAAAATTGCTCTATTTAAAGTGGCAAGAAAGAGAATTATTTCTGGTTTATTTGAATATGACAACAATGATACGAAAACGTAATATGTACAGAAGAAAATATACAATAAAGGCAATAAAGATTCCTATACAACTTTTGAAAAAAAAAAAATCTCCACAAATTGTTTCTTGCTATGATTCCCGTGAATCTTGCGATTAAATCAGTAATGTAATATCGAATTCGATGAAAATAAGAGTTACTTTTGTTGGTATAAATTTTTATATACATAAAAACGTAAAACAAAGGTAAACAAATTTAATTCATCAAATGAAACTAGTAATAATAATCTTTAGCTAGTGCAGAAACAAGAAATATTACTAGAAATACAGCAAAACCAAAACGTCACATACGTTAGATCTGGTAGATATAAATGTATCCTACCTAAACCTTCAAAACATAATGAAAAAATCGCTCGATTCCATGAAATTTCTTTGACTGCACTTATGTTAGTAAGTCTCACGTAATGTCTTTTGTCTATAGTTCCGGAATTCAAAAGAAATATTACTCAATATTTTTTGAAAAGATAATCGAAGCATCAATGAGCAACTGGTCTCCTACCCCGATCCATTTCATTATAATTTGCAAAGTTCTAGAATATTTAAAGTCATGGAAGGAAAAACTACTACTCCTACGATGGATAAAAGTTTTCCTCCTTTTGATTTGAGCCAAAAATAAGCTAGCAGAATTTAATAGCAAAATATTATATTAACAAAGGCATCTGATATACTCTTTGAGGGCGCGGTTTAATGGTAATTCCATTATTCGGTCTTCGAACAGCGAAGCGAATGTACGAATATCACTTAACTGCCGCTCACGTTCCTCTAATCGCGCCCGTTCACGTTTCTTCTCTTCTTCCGTTTGTAGCTAAAAATAAATTCTTAATTTGCAATGAAACATTGTTTTCATGACAGTTTTCGTGGGAATAACAAAAGAATGTCCTTTTTTCAATAACTGTTATAACAAATATAACTTCATTTTCAGGAACTCAGCAATAACACCTGGCATTTCAAAAAAATCTCGAAATACCACTTGGGAACAACTGATACCTATTTAATAGGGAAAAAAAAAGTAAACATACTTCATCATCAATATCAGATCTATGACGAGGCACAGCTTCATCCTCCATAGCATCATGATAATCATTACCACTTGAATCGCTTTCACCACCATTTTCACGGTTATGATTAGAGTCCTTCAACAGGAAGAAATGAATCATCGTCGATGAATGCAAAACAAAATACAAGAAATGTGGAATCTTTTGCCAATGCTTTGCTACTCAATGGCTCAGATGACAAAATACCAACCACAACTTATAAAAACGACGATGGGGAATAGTTTCTTATCTCTATTTTATTATCATACAAAAAGTATCGCTTATTTCCCATCAATATACACAACCAGTTTAATAACTCATAAAATCTGAAAATCAATTTGGAAAAAAAAATTGAAAAAATTTATATTTACTAGGCCTGAAATGGACTTAATGAACTAGTCCAGTATAAAACTGAAAATCTGTTAATCCGAAAAATTACCTGATCACCAACTGCAGCACTCATACTTTGTGCTGTATGACGGACAGCTAAATACAAATCATTTTCATCCTGGGAGCATGGATTAGCACAGTTACGTTCCGGATTATTTTCCTGATCCTCAGTATCGCTCGACCTACTGTTGGCACTGTCATCGTCATCGTCGTCATCATCATCATCATCACTGTCACCATCATCATTATTATTATCGTCATAATTATCATTATCATCAAAATTTTTCCCTTCTTTGACACTTGTAATCAGGTGACGATTATCCTGCTCCAACTCACTATTTGAAGTTTTCAAAATTTCCGATTTATTCGAAGAACTGCCTATGTCGACCAAATCTCCGTCTTTATTATTCAATCCATATCGCATTGCAGAACTAGTTTCTGCTTTATTTTTGTACAATCTGTTATTTTGCCACATTACTTTGTCATCCTTTGCGTCAAGATCTGTGGGAGAAGGAAATAATTCACTTGCTTCCAAAGTGCTTTTCATCTCGTCAGATTCCGTATAAAGTATTTTACTACTCGTAAAATTATTATCCCACTTTTTTTCGTTTGCTTTGCTGTGTATTTTCGAACTTTGGACTTCAACCGATCGATTGTTATGAGCAAAATCGGAGGGATTGCTGTTAAATGTAATGCCATTCTGCACTTCACTAAAATTCTGGCAAGAATTTATGCTTCCATCTAAAAAATTTGAACGAATGTTGCTCTCTTTATGTTTCGAAATATTCTCCATTATGATATTTCCACTATCTTCAGCTTCTTTCCTCCGTAAATCCTGCAGCTGTTCAACCAATTCTTCTGTCCAGCTACTCACGGATTCCTCATTATTTTCTACAGTCCCTTCAACAAATTTCAAATCGTCAGAATTTTCCACTTCTTCAAGATGTTTCGGTACGTTTTTCTCGTTTTTTTGATCAGCACTCCTTCCTGGTGTAGTTAGTGTTTCCTGACCTATGGCAGCTACCACAGTTTCACCAGTTGATCTGCTTTTATCTGTATGATCTTGCTTTGGGATACTTCGCGCCTTACAGTCATTGACAAGATCAGTTTCCATCGTTTCTTTATCTGTGCAACCGTCATCATCATCATTACGTCGTTTAGCACTCAAACTACCTTCACCTTCGTGTTCCACGCTAAAATTCATTTATATATAAACCAATGCTGAAAAATGAAACATGCTAAAATTGAAAGTGGAGAAAGAATATGAAGAGGAAAGTTATTTTCCTTCCAGTTATACCAAATTCTTGTCTACCCTTGAAATGACAGCATTAACTTATAGCTAGATGTATTTCCTTTCTTGTCATCAAAAAGATATCTTGTTCATTCATATCCGAACTAAGACCAATCCACATATTCCAGAAGTTTCAAGTTACCTGAACAGGTGTTCCCACACACTAGTAGACTAAGTTCAAGGTTAATACAGTTAATTCCATTTGAGCAAACGGAAGCTCAAAATTATTAGGCAGCTATGAAGTCTCGGAATATCTGCATAAAATCTGTAACCAATTGAAAAAGATACGTGAATGACTTACAGTGAGCGTTTCTTTGAGCGTCCAATTGTTGAGGTATTATCACTATACGATTCAGTAGTATCTACCGATGTATCAGTAGGATCACTAGTAGTTACGGATAATGAACTCGAACCATTGTATCTGCAAGAACATTAGAAACAATAAGCACTATATTTTCTGGTTTTGTGATGATTATACAAAAAGAATTATGGAATATATTGCCCACATGCTTTAAGCATTGCTTTAAGCAAATTCAGAAGCTATGACCGAGCAACTGAAATGGTAACTAATGGCGTTATAAACGTGATCACTCGGGAACCTAGTTTCACAATACTATATACCGGAAATAAAGCAATTGCTTGTTTAAATAAAACAAACTCAGAATTCTCATTCTCATTAATAATTTCAACATCACTGTTTTGACCATCTTCCGCTCCAGCATCTCCTTCTTGCGCTTCTACTTCAACTGGACGACGTCTGAAAGCAATTTCCAACCGAGAAATATCTAACCAACTGTGTAAAGAGAGGAACTTTTCTTTAAATTATTTTTTGCATGTCTAAGTTATCCGAACAATATATCGCAACGATTTCTACTTGAATAAAACTCCAAAGCTCAAATTTAGATTTAAGTTCATATCAACTGTTAATGCATGTAAAAAAATACAACATCCACTGGCTTAAACGCAAAAAAGTTGTCGTAAGCAAAGTAGAAAAAAATCTAGACCTTCTCACAGCTCGATTAGCAATGTGCGCACGAAGATGGTGGCGAAACCACACCATTCGGAATCTTTCACGGGCCAACTGTCTTCTTCGCTCCGGATCTGCCTCTTCCACCTCATCAATATCCTCATTTTCATCTTCGCCAATCTATACACTTTTTCATCTATGCCAGCATTATACAATTACAGAGATCAAAATGAACTGTTACCCAATACAATACATCATATTTTAACGAAGCGAATGTATATACATGTCACGTGATCACATATCGTTCGTGCTATTAAGCATCACGATGAGTTGATGGGGCCGAACGTCCCTCATGACATGAACGTCAAACGACCCACCGTCTATTTCAATTTACGGAAATGCGACGGAAAATGAATTACAAAGTCTGCTCCGACGATGGCTAATATTTCACGAAATGGCGGCTGACGATTTTCAAAACGTGCTCGTTGTGCCACAGGTTGTTCACCATCGCGAAATTCGACGACGACATGATTCTCACGTATTCGTTGTGGTTGTTGACCAACCTTAAGAGAATAGGTAAAACAGAATAGCTATAATTCAGTAGATATTACTGATGCCTATCGGCTAGTCCAATGAAGAGTAGTTCAATAAACAGCAGACGAGAGATCAACTTTCTTAATACGTATCTCGAGGGACAACTAATAATTCTCATAATTATTCATCTATTTATCCTTTACTAACCTACACGTACGCAATGTAATCCTACCCTCTACTCATATCTTATGAAGAGTAAGTAATCCATTTTGCAGCGAGAAATCAAAATATACTTACAAAATTTCGAATATGTATTTTATGATTTACAGCAACTGCAGCACGAATAATTTTACGAATGGATAGAGCGCACAGGAACTGCAACGTAGGAATCGGTCTGAATGACGGAGCATTCGAGTAAAGCTCTTTCGATGTTTCCTCTTCAGTAGGCGGTATGAAATCCGAAAATGAAACGGAAGTAATAATTTTGACTTCAAACACATTCGCTGCTTGTCGACGTACTTGTAGTAACTAAAATCGGCGTGAAATCTTTGACACAATAAAACATTAATTATACAGTTACAAGTTAAATTTCAGTTACTGCTGGCATAAGTGAACAGTAGTTAAAGTTACAGTTTTTGTAGCTTGAAAATGCAATGATGTAAAGGGTTGTCAACCAAACATCCAGAATGACACATGCTATGTATACCGCACTGATGAGAAATTCGGTAAAAAAGTAAGAAATTTTACTTATGTCTTCATTTTGAATAGAATTATAAAATGAAAAAAAGGATGTTATAATCCTGATCGAAAGTACCATTATCGAGAAACATTATTACCTGATCCTCATAAGGCATCACAAGAATGCCATCAATTTTCAACAATTCCCAGAGAATTCGGCGATGCGACGCCGGAACAGCAGCACCACAGTATACACGATCATATTTACTATAATGGGATGGACTAAGATACAATCCATTGCCACAAGCGAACTCCGGAATTGCCCAGTCGTAACATTGAGTTTCTGGACAACGCAATGTTTCGACAACTAATGAACGTGCATACTCTACGATATTTGAATGGATTTCAACACCATGATTCGTACCACTGCTACCTGTAAATGAGAACAAACGAACAATAATTGATAAAGTTAGATACAATACAGTGAAAAAAAGTTCAATCATATTCAGATTTCTGCACTGCAATAGTTTATGTTGATTGCATGATGTACGTTAGATTGTGTTGATAAAAAATAAAACAAAATAATATACTGCATACAGAGCAATCTTTACATGGAATACAGTAGTTACAATTTACCGATGATTACCGATGATAGAAAATGTACTACAAACATAAAGTATGACATGTAAGATCAGTAAAAGATAAAAGATTTCATACTAGAGTACTAATAAATTATACATTAAAATAGGCATCCATAAGTACTGCTTATGCTTAACAAACGCTATAATCGATTTCAGTTTCATATGTTTTAATGATTTCTGTTCATCTTAACAACAACACGAAATTTTAACCTTCTTGAAAAATAAAAAAAAAGTGAAACTTTTTTAGCATACCTAATAAATATCCAGCAACAGTACTCAGATAACCCGTACCAGAACCAACGTTAAGAAAACTATTGCCTTCTTGCAGATCCAAACATTCCAAAACATTGCCATATATACATGGAGCAGAGATGTGTATACGTCCAGGAGATCCAAAATCGCTTTTCCAAGCCAAATCTTTATATGCAATATATCGGCCCTCTACCGGAAAAAACCGGCGACGGTCAACCAATCTGCAAAATAATAAAAAACTGACAAAATACATTGCATTAGTCGGCAAGTCTTACTATCCATTTTAGGTAAGCAACTACTTATAAAAAAATAAATTAAAAAATTAAGTCTACAGAAAAATACTGGCAATCTTTAGGGTAAAAATTTAAATTCGGAAATATCCCGACTCGCTTTATGACAACCATTAGTGACATCCATACAGGTTGCACGCTATATACAACACAAATGCGACTTCAGCTGCACGCATCATGCACTTTACAGATTGAAACGAACATATTGAAAAAAAGAATCACTTACCTCAAAGCAATTTCAACGCGATGAGTAACAACAATGTTCGCATCAATAAGTTTGTCTATTAAATCGTCATTATCATGTCCTGAGCTTGCTGCCAAACCCATGTCTAAAAAATCCAAACTTTTTTGAACAAATATGTATCAGACGTTTATTACGTAGCAAACTCCGTGAACTTATGAATGGATCATACTACTGTTGGTACGGTTAAAGTTAACTGATGTTTCAGATACATTTTATATAGCTAAAAAGCAAATGCAATATTCAGAAATCATTTCAAACATCGAAAAATTATGCAGCAAAGAAGATTATAACTAGCATGTGGGACTGATTAAAAAACTCAGGCAAAAGTTTATATGGTTTTGTACAAATATTTGATGAAATTAGAAAAACGAAGAAACCTATATCAACCTTAAATATATTATTCTAACTTCGGGTATATACTACTCAAATTGTGGGTGTATATTACCCAGTTTTCGAGGAAAATACCATCTTCTATATCTAAAATCAAATTTCAGGCGAACTTCAATTAAGAAATTGATTTAACTTAGTAACAATGATTTCCTCCATATTCTTTTTTTTAGCCTTAATCAAATTGAATCTAAAAACTTATAAAGAAATTCATTCCAAGAATTATTCGGAATAATTTTACCTTAAATCTTACATCAAATCTGCCAAGCGAATAGAAAAAGAGCCTAGCATTCAGTTGAATATTAGTCACGTTGTTTAGCATACTTCACGTTCCACACGTATACTTACAAATACCCATACACGCATACTTATGCGTGTATTGGTATTTGTAAGTGTACTTATCCTCATTCTTCACGTGTCTGCATGCATGTAATGTGTATGCGTGCGACAACAAGCGTGGAAAACATGTGAATCAACTAAAGCAATCAACCCCTCATGAACAAAGTGGCATCCGTGCAGCTTCAACAACTATCCTCTCAAACTGCAACTGATGTTAGTGGTTGCAAAATACGATCAAACATGGATGGAACGGAGATAATCAATATTGCTATTCTTCAGCATATGAATTAAAATTATATCATTATACGCATTTACTAAAATTTACCAATGACATTCGTGTGCGCATAACATGCAACATACGTGTATTATTACGTTTATGTTTATAACTGTCATCGTACTTAAGAATCCAAAGATTATAATATACGGCGTAAATAATAACATATATCACATTAGTAAACAAAAAGGTGAAAGTTTGATTTAATAATTTATTCTCGACCAGGAAGATTATTGCTAAATTGAGCATACAAGACAAATGAGAATGCCAAAAACATCGTTCAACAGAGTAAGAAATAAGAGGAAGAGGAATTTAATGAATATGAAAAGAGTATGATATCACCAAAACCCTACATTTTAACGACATATCGATCAGCATCAGAGGTTAAAGGGCAAATGTGCCTCCTTTGTTCACTTTGCTCCCTGTTAGGTTTGAAGAAAATAATTGCGCAAATTTGGTCATATTCTTTGACACGATGGCTTTTAGCTAAATATAAAAATTTCATTTACTAAATTGAATCTTTAGTGACCGATCATAGCAAGAAGCAATTCCAAAAACTTGACAGAATCGAACTATCGAAAAACTTTTGAATTTTCTCCTCTCCCACCCTACTGTGGATTTTACTGATATGTATAACCTGGGAATTTCCATAAAGAACCCCGGTTTTTTCGGAAATCTTTCTGAAAATGAAAATCAACACCAATAAATTACTCGGCAAGAACTTATGATAATTTACGAAGAGGAGCCTATCCGCTGTAACCACTTTTGACAATACATAATCTAGAACTGTCCAAAAAAAAAAAAAAAATTTTTTTGAATACGGAAAAACTGGAACTGATATGTGTTTGAAATTGTATTTTCTTATCTTTGCATCGAATGATATGTCGAAATTTGTTAGTATTGATTGTACTGACCGGTATATCAAGGAGCAAGAATTAATGAAATAAGAAGCAAAACTGAGGAAAAAATTGCAATTTTTCAGAAACATTGTTTTAGAAACGGAGAAGAAAGTTTTTAACTAACAAATGAATTCAGCAACGCAACACGAATATGTATATAACGTAAGCAGATAGGAAAGGGATCACCCCTCAAAATTCTTTATATTATTTTGAAAAGAAACCTGAAAAAAATCAATGCTAATCCTGTCCCGTCTTATCACTTTGGACTAATGATGTGAATTTTATAAAATCTTGCATATCCTACCTTTTCAATTCATATTTCTGTCAAAAAAAAGAAAAAGAAAAGAAAAAGGAAAACAGACAAACTTTAGATAGAAGAATCGGAATTTGATAAATCTAAAACAGGAATTCTGATAAACTCGAAATAAAATAAGCTAATGAATGATGCTAGCTAATCATTTCTTCCTTACTCAAGAAACAAAGTTCTGGAGAGAAAGTGGATGGAAACATACCTACCTGTTCAATTACATCCTAATTCCCATCCTCAACTTCTTTCCCTTCTCTGCCTCTTTTCCATCGATGTAAATAAACAAATGAAAGTAAAGTTGGAAAAGAAAACGTAAAAGAAGGATGATTAAGATGGAGAGTATCGAAATAAGAGTAAAGTATCCTGTGAAATAGAGATGAAGAGAGTGAGAGATGGAATCGATGGATTCTATCTCTCACTCTCATCGTTTCTTCATATAAATGAATAAATAAATTCTTGCTTTCCTGATTCTTCAAAGAGTGAAAGAAGGAAAGAAAGGGAAGAAAGGTCAATAGGTCAATTTTTATTCCTATACTATTTCATCGAGGTATTAAGTTCACGATTATACACAAAATACAATGTGTAGTTTGGATACAATAAATATATACAGCAGTCTATTACGTCTGGCTTCATGCTTACTAGTAGAAAGTTCACGTAATTCGAATTTGGCTTATCATTTCATATACAGTGGAATTTTCATAGCAAATGAATAAATTAATCAAGAAAGGAACAAATAAATAATGAAAGAAACAAACAAACTAATCAATATTTCATTAATATTATCATTTATTCTATTTCCTACTCCTTTATGAGGAAAAATAAATAAAATTAAGCTTAAAGTTTTGAAAAAAAATTTGCGTAATAGATTTGAAAAAATACATTCTGGTAGCTTTTATCGATAAATATATGACAAATATATTTTAAAAAAAAAAACTAGCAGATAAAAATTATAAGTCAAAGTTAATCCATTCATCCTCATCTATTTGCTTCCAATATTTCATATGTCGATAAAACTCATGATATCGCGGTATCGAATAAGTGTTGATATATTGCTCCACGACTAAATTATTGAAAAAGATAAGAGAGAGAGAGAGAGAGAGAGAAATAGAGAAAGAGGATCGTTGAAGGAAAAAGACAGAGTTAATCCCAATGAATAGAAAAACAGATATAAAGCTGCAGTAGTTGGTAAACAAATTACTGGGCATGTTTTATGACTCCCGACTTCCGGGGTTCATTTACTGAACAAATAAACTACTAGGAGATTTCAGGAGATAATTAGTCATTTATCACTTATTACAGCTATTAATCAATTATGCTCTAGCATAATTTGAGTTTTAACTTTACTGATATTATGTCCTATACAAACATTTAGTGGAAATAATACGAAATTATCCATTAATTACTGGTCATCTCATGAATTATTTCTTCGTATTGTCCTGATCTTGATAATTGAATGTTTCCATGTGATCTTGATAATTTTCACTTTTCTTTATTATCATGACAACATTCATAATAACCTCTTAATAACATTATTAATAATAACTTCAGTTCTATGATTCAACGTATCTGTTCTAATTATATTGGTTATATTTGTTTTAAATTATAATGATTGATAATTGTTGTAATTATCTTTCCTCCAATACTTGTTGTAATTTTGACAGTTCATTACATGAATGGTCATTTACATTAAAATGAATTTTTGTTAAAGTTTTAAAAATTGTACAATAATTTTACTCACTCGTTATGATTTATTTCCAGGCCTTTAAGATTGTTATGATAGTCGAAATTTTCAAATTTCTTCGGATTCGACTTTATTAGTTCAAATTTACTTTGAAATTTACCAAGAGTAAAATTTTCGAGAGACGAAGTTACTAAGTAAATTTCATTATGATTAATCACAATTATTACTGACTTTCATTATCTCGTCATTATCTCTATCATAATCATTATTATCATACCTCACGACTATCATCATCATTACCATCACTGTTATTTTTTCTTATAACGCTGCAATCAGTTCATCTTTGCAATCAATTAAGATATCTGAGGGTAATGGATAATGTCGGAATATACGTAAATTTTCCGAATTATTTTTACAAGTGTCATAAAGCAACATTATTGTTATCGTTAATATTCTCTAATAATTACTCTCAGTGTTATAATTGTCATTTCTATTATTATGTATTATAATTATTTTCATGAAAGTGACGAAAGTATGAGCGTTTGATAGTATTTGAGAACGTTATATGGAATTACTCTCTATTGCAGAATACGGACAATCATTATAGCAAAGATCTAAATCTAGTCTGGGACATCAAAGGTCCGTGGTGCCGGAAGCGTTGCATTATCAAATGGTAGAGATGCGAGATGGATGCCCAAAAGCTGAAGATATCCTTCATGTGTTACGTGATCGTGTGGCTCTATTACCTGGTACAAGAGATAGGAATGGTCGGGCAGTGATTATCTTTCCAGCACGTGAAAATACTGCTCCTATTAATTCTGATTATATTCGGAATATACTTATTTATCTCCATGCTGTTACTGCGTTAGTTTCTATAAAATATTTCAAAAGTGGACTTTTAGAACTTTCGAAATATAAAAATAACTGATTTGATGAGCTGAACTTTTTTAGTGATTTTCTTGAGTATGCATAACAGTTAATATAATTTACATGTGTTATGACTAGACTTTTGATTGTTAAATAGTTCGTGCAATATATTTCTGTGCATATCAGATATCATGATATTCTATCAACTTCCTGTAAAAAATCAAGCAGACATAAAACTCTTTTGTTCACCTGGGGTTGATGGATAAGTAAGAAGCACAACGATTTAACATTTTTATAGCTCAAGAGAAAATGAATAAACTGCTACATAGTTGTTGGTAGATGAAATTATTTACAGAAAGAAAATTGTAAAACAATTACTTATTCAGATATCCGGAATGATCATATGCGTTTTTCAGAGACGATTACAAGGATCGTGGATTCACGATCATCATTGATATGCGGAAAGGCACAACATGGAATAATGTTAAACCTATTCTCAAATGTATACAGGTAGATAGGTATCTGTATTTTGAGAGAACACTTAATAGTAGTTTTTTTTCGAAGGAAACACTGCTTGTCTTTTTCTTTTGGAGCCTTTCAACAAAATTTTAAAAACTTAGAATTGGGATAGTAGCTGGAACAGTTTTTATATTCTTCAAAATTTGAAATTATCAGTCATTCTTCTGATTCCTCAAAATCATAGCTATGCTGGGTATGTTGAAAATTTTTTAGTTTCATTACCGAGAAGAATAAATGCTATGGAAGATTAGATGGTTTGGATTAAATGTGATTTATGAATTATAGGAACATTTTCCGGCTGAAGTACACGCTGTTTTGATAATTAAACCGGACAAGTTCTGGGAGAAACATAAAACATCGGTTTCAAGTGGAAAATATAAATTTGATATTCAAATGATTTCGGTCGAAGGACTTACGCGATATGTCGACTCGTCACAGTTAACGCGTGATTTGGGTGGTTCACTACTTTATGATCACGATGAATGGCTTGAAACAAGAATGGTAATCAGTCACCTCTTATTGTATTTTTCAGTAAAAAATGAAAATTTAATTCCATTTTGCATGAAAATTTACCTGATATGAACGAAAATTGATCTATTTGAGACTAAGCAAATTTATTTTTTATGCTGGTTTTTCTGAAAACACGAATTTATCGCAGCTATTGTTTTAAGAAAAAAAGTAGTTGTTATAAACATATAGGAATTGGAAAGGTTAATATGGCAAACGATTGATGTTATGCATAATTTCGAAAATTTTCGCGAAGAAATGAAAAATGGTGAAATGCCAATTGATGTCGCTACAGCCGAACGTGCCACAGCAGCACATGTCGTTCTGAAGAAAAAAATTTTAGGCGCACCAATTGAGCGGATTCAGCATGATGTTGAACGAGTAAGTACATAAAAATTTAATTTACTTCCAATAATTTTATGTCATCCAAGCAACTTTTAGACTCTACGGAAGATTTTCGTGGTTCACTTTTCAAGTACGTTTCTTCTTTTTTTTTCAGGTGCAACGAAGGATATCAGGTTCTACTGATGGAACACCTGAAGATAGTTATAATTCATCAAATGGACTGCTGACAACTAATCCGGACCTTGCTGCCGCCCTTCCTCATCTTGCATCTCTTGTTAATTCGCTTCGTACCTCAAAGTTTGTTTAACTTTGTAAATCACTTAACTGTCAAATTAATGAGGATAGGACAGTTCTTTTTTTATTTTTGTTTTTTAATTTTCATTTTTAATGTCCTTTATTTTTAATGCTAATTTTCCAGAGATGAAATCTTCGTACAGTGGGAAACACGCCGACAGAAGCTAGATCATTGCTATCAACTCAAACTTTTTGAGCAAGATGCAGATAAAGTGAAAATTTTTATGATTAATTTTTCACGAAAAAACTGCTGCCTTTCCATCTGTGACCTTTTATCAGTTCTCTTTATGTCTCAGAGTTTGTTTAGTTTTTCAAAATATCTTCTTCGTCTCTCATTTCTGTAAAAAAGTATTTCACGCATTTAGATGTTCGACTGGATTCGCAGTCATTATGCTTTATCAACGCAACGACTCCTTGAAATCGGTGATTCTGAACAGTCAACTTCAATGTTACTTACAGAGCATCTTGATTTTATTGCAGCAGCCAATGTTAGATTTTTCTGGGACGATTTTTTTCCAAGTAAAATGAAAGTAATGAAGATCTGCGATTAATTTTAGTTCCTTCTCATCTGGGGTTTTTCTCTCCTTTTAAAACTTTAATGTTCTTAAACTGACTTTATAAAATATAATTTTACTAATATTAAATGATTGATGAAAAGTGCAGAATACTGAAGTTAATGTATCACACGTGACGACAGTTGCCAAGCGCCTTCGCGAAATTGGGAACTATGGAAAAGTACAAATTGAAAATGTAGCAATACATTTGGATGACGAATGGCGACGATTCAAACAAATCAATGAACAGCGTTCTCGCCTTCTTGATTTGGCACTTTCGTTTCATCGTAAAAGCCACATCGTAAATTTCAGTCATTTTTCGTTTGGAGATTTAATACATTATGCTTATTATATTCTTTTATCGGAGGGATAATGTTGACAAAGACTTCCGTTTTTTGATTGCACGTTAGGTTTAAGAACTTAAGAAACTTCTGGCTTAGTTGATGGAGATTTTTCGGTTTGTAAACAACTTTCTTCTTTTCAGTTATTTGTTTTAATTGTTGATTTGTTCATATTGTAGTATTTGTCAAACACACCATCATGGTTGCATAACATTACATTGGATATTGGTAGACCGATGGGTCAATATTCTGGTGATGAACTGGAAGCAGCAATCGCTGAACATGAACGTTTCGGAGAAATGTTCCTGCAAACATATGCTGAAGTAAAATTGACAAGATTTTTGATGCAATTTAAGGAAGTGTTATCAATAGATGCCCACGTAATTTCATTGAAGGGTTACATAATTTGTAATGTTTCCAAACAATATTTAATTCGAGTGCGCTGTCATGCATTTCTTTTTGCCCATAGTGACGTGAAAGTCCACAACTATAAGTACCTTCAAGTAGATTGCTTTTCTTTCTACAATGGATTGGATCTTACGTGGTGGATAAGATCAGAAGAGAAACAATCCCAAAGAATAAGATCCTCTTGAAGTCAAGTTAATGTAAATTTGTTATAATGTAATGAAACTGATCATCACTTATCCATTCACCTGGCTAAAGTAAACAGTTAGTTTGAATAAATTGTAGAGGTATCGAATAATTTATTTAGGTGGCTTTTTAATTGATCCTTCCAACTAATTTTAGATGAGAAATCATTGTAGGCTGTTGGTGATGGACGCTCTTTAACACAAATTCTGAAAACGTTGGCAGGTGATGCAGTTGGCCAGAATAATGCTTACAAGCATGTTGTTGATTTGATTCAACAAATAACTCGAGCACATAAAGAATTACATTCCCAATGGCAGGCCAAAAAGCTACGTTTACATTCCAGACTTGCACTGATTGCTTTTGAAACAGATACTCATAGAGTTGGTTTCTTTTATTTTTTTTTTTGCAAATATTTTCAACGACAATCTGAAATTTCCATCTCGTGTTATGACCAAACCTCTCAGTTCATCAATCTAACCAGCAAATAAGCAATTGCTTAATTGAAGTTGTTTCGAAAGATTGATGTGTAATCATGCTCAGCCCATAATTTGAAGGCGCAATAGAATGAGTATTTCGTTGCGAGATTGAAAAGTTATTTGTGTGAAGTGTACAATCTCATTGTTCTATTAATGCCTTCCATATCTGATTATTTGACTCAGCTATTTCAGGAAATTTAACTTCGAATCTCCTACTTATTTCTTTCGTACATAAACTTATGGTTTTTTAATTAATAACGGTAGAAATATATCTGCTACTTCTGGAAGTAATCATAGAAATAAAGCACCCGATACTGAATATATAAATAATACATGAGTAGAGACTGTAACATATGTGAACTAAAATGTTTTCTTTTGGTTATTTCAGGTTCTTCAGTGGTTGGAAGAACACGGTGATGCATACCTGAATAAAAACACTGCTATTGGTAGTAATTTATCACAAGCAAAAGTTTTGCAAAGGAATCATAGTCACTTCCGGTCGGTAGCCTCTAATACATACTCAAATGCGGAAAAATTATTTACCGCATCCAATACTATCATTGAATCTGGTGAGCCTTTATTTTCCATGTGATTTTACCTCTTATTCTCTCGTATATATGATTTATAAAATTCTAATGATTATAACCTTCAAAACTATCAGATAATTCGGTTTAGCTCATCTTTTCATAATAGGAAACTGCATCATTTCGAATGCGACCATGGATTAATCCTCGTGAATAGGCTACTGTCGTGCGTTAAATATTTCATTTACCCATCCTACCAATGTCTCCGACGGTAGTTCGAATATCTGTTCTAGCTCACAGCAAACTTAGAAATTTCTTCTCAGCATACTCAATATTTTCAAAATATACGTTACACCGTATTTTTAGCCTACGATTGCTACGGATGACTTTGGTGACAGAACACTGAAAACTTTCTGAGCAATTTTGTTTGAAGTAATTTGCATAGATCAAGTTTTAATAATTGCAAATGTTAAAGACAAAAAGATTTGAAATTCCAGGTGAATGCGACGTACAGCAAATGAGCGTTGTAGTGGAAGAATTAAGAAAACGAATTGAAGCTTTCTCCGCTAGAGTTAGATTTCTTTTCCTTTTTTGTATTTGTATGGACGATACCCAGAAATATTGTTCTTCGAAATCCATACTTGTGGTGTTATAAATGAAGCGAAGTCATTTGTAGGTCGAAGCACGGCGAGATTTGCTGAATAAATCAGTTCTGTTCCACACACATTACAGTGAAATTACGGAGTGGTATGGACGAATGGAAGTGAAGAGCAGCCAGTATGACTTTGTTTCAACAAATATTCAGGAAGGCGAACGTCGTAAAGAAGAGTGGATGATTGAAAGTGATGCCACGGCGCAGGTCTTCCATTCTTGTTAAATACTGAATCAAATTCATATTTCTTTAATGGAAATTGAAATTTCGAAATTCTCAACGTAAAATTGAAATGTATATTGAATGCTTTACCAATCACTGCGGCTAGGCTTTAGTGTATATCTGACATAGTTACTTCTTTTCAAAAAATAATAGAGTTAACTACCCGCATTAGTGTTTTTAGGTTTAATTTTCTATTCTTGAAAACCTTATCTGATCCTTAAAATATTCATTTTTTCTACCACTTGTTTGATTTGATTTAGGCGTATGCAACTACAATGAGTGAAGGAAATCAGCTAGTCAGGGCGTTGGAGCAGCAGGCTAAGGTGATGAACATTGATAATCGTGAAACTATTGCTGTCATCGAGCGTTTAATCAATGATATTGGTAAGTGCTTTGTTTATGACTTATTTCCAAGTCGCCAATAATCTTGCTTTACATTGAGTTGTTTGGTTGAACTGAAACATGAGTTTTCTTCTATTCAAAGTTGTGATTTGTAGAGCAACGGCATGCAAAACTAGCTGATCGTTGGCCACATCAAAGAAGATCTCTTCAGCTTGGTGTAAAATTTGCAGCATTTATCAAAGATTGCAAGCAGATTATTCAACAGCTTAAAGTATGAACAGATTTATCCAAAGTTTAGTAATCTGGAGTAGGTTCAGAGTTGTATCCGGTATTTCATGCACCCATCATTTCCCTTTTACTATCCTTGCATACATTTTCCCATTGGTTCAATGCAAACTTTTTAAAAAGTAAAATGAATATATTTGAATCATTTTATGCAAAAGTAGATGACTGAATCCTTTTAACTTTTACACAAGCCTAGAGGCTGTTTTAGATCGGGATGGAAACAGTGAAATATCGAGTTTTAATATAAGGAATTTATTTGGCTGTGCAGTCATATTTTGGCACTAATGTCTTCACCTCAATATTTGCAGAACTGGCGAGAGGATATGGTGGCGCTGGTGAAATCTAATAATTTCGCTGAGCGTGCTGAACATATTTTACCATATCAAGATGATAATACTACCCAGGTCAAAAATGCCGTCACCGGAGTGAAAAATAACGCTGCTGAGCTGCTGCAGGTAACCTTTTGAGGTCATAAAGCATATTTGAGCTAAAAAGGAACTACAGCAATATTAAATCAATACTTATACAAGAAACATGAATTGGTCATTCAATTCAGTTCATTTTACTTGGCACGTATGGGATGAGATTTTTAGGTATACTTATGATTTTAGTCGCGGCGTGTTTTTATGCGGAAGTTTATAATAACTTCTTTTCCTTTCATTTTAATTCATTATTACCTCGAAGTTTTTTGATTGATAGCTTTACACAACGATGTCTTGGTAATGAACTTATAGATCTCAAAATATTGATGCTGTACTTCATCAATATTTATAGAAAGGAAAAAAATTATGATTGTATTTTATTGGGACTTTTTGAATTAATGTTTGAATTTTTAAGTTTAAAAGCATATTCTTTCAAAAACTTCTATAAAAACTTTTTTAAAACCCTGATAACACCTTTCATTAATTTACTGTGATTAATGCACTAGAAAATTTCTCTCTTTCACTGTTCTTATATCTTTCCAAATTAGTACCTTATATTGTCTTCATTACCGATTTTGTTATTATGCCATGAAACCATCTGTCCTATCCAAGCTTATTTTTGCTAAGTTCTTGCATACTTATCTGAACAACAAAAAACCAAAAAACTGTCAAAAGCAGTCATTGTAAAGGTAAAAGAAGTTGCTCCGTTACCGAATTGGAACACTCATCACTTACACGCAAGTATACATTACATTTTCTGCATACACTAATCCATTACTTTTTCAATTTGCTTCTTTTTCGTTACAACTTGACCAATGTTTACTAATCCATGGCTATTTGTCCATGTGTTTCCATAATTATCTGGATACATATGTACTATTCATCTAATCTGCCTAGATATCCATACTGGCAAGGTAATGTATACTTGACCCGTAACTGCTGTATTCTTTTATTTATCTTTGCTCACAAGTAACTCTGACGCATGTTTCGCTCAACTTTTTTCACGAAATGAACAAATTTTAGGCTTAATCATTTTGTAAAAATCTAAACTTTTCATTTGTGTACAATTTCTCCTAAATTTATTTATTTTTGCTATGAAGTATTGTATAGGAAAGGACAGTGGACAATTGCTCTAATCTAGCGGTCATTCGCTTATGAAGTTTGATTTTTTGTTATGTACACGATATAAATAGCCAGCCACGAATAATCCTTTTTCAATCCCTTAAGTGTTTCGTCATGGCCATGAGCTTGATTGTTACCCTCTTTTATTATTGCACTTTAGTATTTCATATTAGAGAAGATTTTTTTATTTGAAAAAATCCCGTAGAAAATGAATACTTGTCAGTTTTTTCAAATATATGTAATCCCGATTCTTTTTTTTTCTCTCTAGAGTGGGAGGAAGAGGGAAGATGCTGATTTGAGCGAGTGGAAAAACTATCTTGGAATTAGAGATTCTTATCTATAGTCAATGTTTCATGCTTGAATTAGCCAAGAAGTGACCGTAGAAGTGCTGGTTCACATTGCTCATATATTGATGAAGACTTTTATATACTAACAGCTTTTGAAAGTACGAGTTTGTTTTAATAAATTTTATTTAAAGGCTCTTCGAGACAACGAATCCACACTTGTTAATACGGAGGGTATCCTGGCCACTGATGTGATCATTACTAGCTTACAGCAGTTGACAGATTGTCAACGCGAAGTAATGCAGGTTAGTTATTTACCAATAAGCTTCTTTATCACTGGCATGAGAGTTATCGTAGCGTTGCCTCCAAGAAAATTGATTCTTGTCTATCTATGATATTTTTCGGTAAAAGTTATTAGGTATAGCTCATGAAGTTTTGGGGATATCTAATTTTATTAAATTCGAAATGTTTCCATTGGAACAAATACAGTAGTTCGTTTTTTATTATTGGCGTTTTTATGTTTGTGATGGTTTGACAGAACTTTTCCTGAGCAAGAAATATAAAGATAGCAATTAAATTAATGAAATTTTGTTGAAATTTGTGTAGCGTAGCAGTGAGTGGTTCAAATCATCTACCTCATAATCATCTTTCAAGTAAATCACATGCAGTTACCTTAACTGTTTGCATATACCTAAGAGAGCAAATTTTGAGCATTAAAATATGGTTTCGCTGATTCTAGTTTTGGTTTGTCTTAGGTAGCGCAAGAAACGCATCATCGAATTGAGCAATGCATGCAATTCAATCGTGCACGCGCAATGGCAGCAGTTGCAATACAAAAAATGCAGTACGAAGAAACGAAATTACTACATATGAATACAATTCCAACTTCATTGGAAGAAGCTCTAGCCGCTCAGGCTGCTCACAAACAGTTCCAACACGCTGTTGAGGTAAATTGTTTTATATAGAACTGAAAGATACATTTGTAATTGTTATTTTCAAATCAACAGAGCCTTTTTTTACTTTCTTTTGGGATTTAGGAAACCTTTATGTTACAAGAATTTCGCAACTAGCATGTTGAAATTTTCTGACTATGGAATAGAATAATGAAGTGAAAGAAACTTTTTCTCAGATTAAATTTATATTCCGCCCAAATTTTTCCGTTGTATTTGAGTCATAGTCTTGATAGGTTTGGTGATTACTCATATTCCTGATCATCCTACATTAGTTTACACTTAAAAAGTTAAGAGCTGAAATTTTCAGTTTCTCTTCTTTATCATTCTTTTTGTCCGATTCTGGCTGATTTTTTTATGAACATTTGTGAAAATTGTGCTACAATGGTGTAGCTAATCGAAGTTAAATTTTTACAGTTGATTTAAATTTGTATTTCAAAATTCACTTTGTTTGCATAATGTTTTATCGTTAATGAAAGCGACAGGCTTGAATATAATCACAGGTGCAATTTTCTTTTTAAATTCGAAATTTGAATTTTGAGCACCGAATGTACTTTAATCATACATAAGAGGTGGTAAATTGGGATCCGCTGTCCTTAATTGCTGCGTTTTCTCTCTGGAAGAAATGTGTGCTAATTTCACTTTTCACTGGCAAATAAGGGAGTTTTGAAGGATTGGTTCAATCTTTTGTGAAATTATTAAGAATTCAAGTTTCGGGATGAATCAGTTGCAAGACTCTTCCATTAAACTTTGGAAGTTTTGCGTTACTAGATTAAAATTTTGGATCTTAAACATGATTGTTCATTTGGATAGTATTTTTGGTCACCATTTCAGAATTTAGCATATTACTTATTAATACAGAATTTGAATGATTTTAAGTCCCGAAAGAAAGAAGTGAATAATTAAATGTTTGGATCCCGGAAAAGGAATTAAAAGAATTCCTTGTTAGAGTTTTTCTTAAAGGTTATTTAAAGTTTTTCCAGAATCTCAAAGACATAGATTTTAGAGTATCAGTCGTACAACCAGTGCATTTTTGAATAAAACTGATCAGCTGATTAGCAACGGTGGTGTTGATGTGCGTTCAGTGGACGATTTGAATGAAGAAGTATTAAATCGTTGGAGGCGATTAGTTGGTGTTATGGAAGAAAGAAATAAATTAATTAAGGCCGGTGTTGTGTGCTACAAAACACTACATCAAGGAGTAAGTTTTTCCTTGATATTCCATCTCATAAATTCTTTTTAAAATAACTTTAAATGTATGCACGGAGGACGGAGAATTTCCTACCGGTAATAGATACCGTTAAAATAAATCAAAGAAACGGCGAAATCTGTTGGGTAGGATACATAAGCTTCTTCTTTCTAATAGGGTTCATATTACGCGCAAGTAAGATGTGTTTGCAAGGAGAAAAGGGCTGTTTTCGTAAAAAAAGGATTCCATACGTGTTGGAGGTAATAGTTTGTTACTCTAGCTAGTTGACAAAAAAAAGTAACTGAAATATCGCCTTGCTCTATTGGTGGTTGCATTTCAGTAAAGGCAATAGAATCACTGTGAAATTTTAAGTATTCTTGTTGGATGTCATAAAAAATTTTTATGAATATTAATTAACTTTGCATATCCCATTAACCAATATTACTATACGTAGTTATTGTTAACGGTGTGGTTAAAGAATATGAGAGAAAATTAATTTCAATGAATGGACTTTCCGAATGTCACAGGTGGTTGAATTATATTTAAGTCAAAAACATTTTTACTTTACTTAGAAGTCCCATTCATTTGTTAATAGCGAATAGATCAGAAAGATGGAAACTTGAAATATTATACTCTGCGTAATAGGTATGTATTAAGACTCCACATAGAGAATAATTGCTTTCTATAGGTAATCTTGTAAATCTTTACAGGTCATGCCAATTTTGGACCAGCTCGAGAAAGAATACAGTATGAGTTCAAAAGACTGGTGCCAAATTAGAAACGGAGAGGATGCCAAGGATCGAGCGCATCATATGTCAAGTTTATTATCGAAACATATGGAATATAAGGAAAGATTTCTGAAGGTTTGTTCACATTTTGTTTTGATTCAGTTAGTGTAGTCTGCCGTTGTAAGTTATATCATGCACTTGACGATAACAGGTCTTTCTTTTCGGTGCTTGTTAGAGTTTTACCATAATCAGAAAAAGAACTGTAATTATTAAGATGATATGCAATATTCAAGAAATAATAAAAAAATGTATTGAAATTACAGGGTTGTTCGTACGGACAGAAAACATCAGAGATGTTCCTGAAATACATTCGACGTTGTGAGGCATCAGTAGAACATATAAGATTGCACGAAACACGCCTCTTGGCTCTTAAGGAAAATCTGCGTAATCGACAAATGAAAATTCTAGATTTATGGATGCGGAAAAAGCAGCAGCTTGATCGATGCCATGAAGCATGTCTGCTTGAAGCAACGGCAACTGAGGTCATATTCTTGATATTGTCAAGCATTGTGCTTCCTAAAGAGTTTTTATTTCCAAGGTTTAGATTTATTGAATTTGAAAACTTCAGTAGCAGTTAATTTTTTGCAGAACGCTGAATGGATAGCTATTGAAGGCGAAGCGTTTTTAAAGCAATGTTTGGAAAGACGATTGAACTTGGCAGATCGAGAAAGTCTGGAAAAATACATGGATGAATACATGACTTTCAAAGCTGAAGCAAAGGTTTTTCTTTTCTATTTAAACCAGACAAAAATAAGAGTTTGTGCACAGTAATTATTCATTTCTCCATTTCCCTATCCGTTTTCTTATTTAGTTATACATCGGCTCGTTTTCTTATTATTTTACTATTTTATTTACTGATACTTTGTTTTATATATATATATATATATATATATATATATACATTGTGCAATAAATATGTTATATGCTTTACTATAAATATGTAAATAAGTGGTATATTAACGTTAGATGAAATACTAAAGTTGGAAAGAAATAAAGGTAGGATTCTGAAATCGGTAAAATGATGTTGCTTGAGCTGGTATTCAAAGTTATTGGTTGAAGCTGTCTGATAGAATTAATTATAAAGATTCATTTCGGAGTTCACGTTTTTTTTTTCCCTTTTTTTATTCAGCAAAAAAGGTTGAAAGTCCGAATGATGCTTGAACTAGCTGAGAAATTCCTGTCCACACTTGATCATCATTGTAATGCTATTGAACGAAAAATGTTTGATGTTCGATCAAGCTATGAGCATTTTTCCATGCGCCTTGCTGACTATGAAAACTTACTCTCTGGAGCACTCGGACGAAAATTGGATGTAAATAAAGCGGTTCGTTAATCGAAATATATGTACAGCTACTTATTTTTATCTTTCTTGTGTAAATTTTCAGCAATTTCTATAATTATAAAGTAGGACATACTAAAAAAATTATATCAGCGAGACCATGATTGTTTGCAGAAGGATGAATTTTCTTTGGATAGAAAAAGTGATTCGAATATTGAAGCAAAAATTGAGGTGGAACGATTAGCTAATGAAGAAAAACGTAAGATGAAGTAAGTTATCAAAAGTTGCGTTTGATTGAAGAACAGTTCATTTGTTAGCTCTGTGTTTGTTTAAATGTCAAAACTTGTTTTGACATTTCATACTAATAGAGATATCCTTTCCAAATTTCATGTATATTCGATATAAGTTTTGGAATTTCACGTATGTCAGTGATTATCCTGGTCTACTATTCTTAGTATCTTTTGTTTGTCATTTTAGGGAACCAATGATGGAATTAATCAAATCTGAAAAAGATTATATCGAAGATTTGTATAAATGTATCAAATATTACCTAACAGCATATCGTGCAGCAAAAGATGCATTACCCCTTGCAATCCGAGATAAAGAGAAGGAAATCTTCAGCAATATTGAACAACTGTATAAATTTCATAATGAGTAAGTTTCTTTTTTCAGCCTTTCAACAAATAAAAAGTATTTTTTCCAGTTTAGAAAGCAAAATAATTGTCAACTGAAACTCATTACCATTGATTTATTAAACTGCTTTATCCGCTATCCAGAATATAGAGAAAATTGCGCATGGCTCTTGCTGTTAATTTAAAAAATGTTTCTGAGCATAGAAAAACATATGCTATATTCGTCGCACTGAATAAAAAGTAATTTATCCATCGCTTTGGATAGATAAATCATAATGTTTGTTATTGATTAAAGAAGATTTATCAGTTATTGAACTTATGCTTCGCAACATTTTGAGTTGTGGAATGTAACGCTTCATTTCACCATAGTTGTATAATCTTTTATCAAATGGTTGTTTTATGCAAGAAATATTACATTGTAGTTGTTCTCTATTTAAGCTTTTCAGATTTTTCAAATATTTTTAGAGTCTTCCTGCCAGAATTGATCAAACACGAAAATGATCCAGAAGATGTGGGCTACTGTTTCATATTTTCCGTTGAAATGCTAAATACATTATATACGGAATACTGTGTTAACAAAGAACAAAATAATTATATTATTGCATTGCCGGAAGCAATGCAGTTCTTTTCTGTTAGTGTGATTTTCATGCAATTTTTTCAAAATAGAGTATTGTTTTTGCGTTTCTTTTGCTTGATGTGTCAATAATATCAGCTTCAGTGAAATCTTGATGTTCACCACGTTGTGGGTTATACTACTGAAACGAATGAATGAATCACTAGTTGGTGGAAAAGAAAAATTAAATCCGGACGGATTTAATAAGATGACTACTATCTATAGATACATTTTATTGAAATAAATCAGGGAATTTGCTATTTGCTATTAAATTTTATTGTGAAACAGCAACATTTCAACATGTAGAGGCGGGTGTACCTTTCTTCATTATTCAAGATTAGAATGGAAATTAGCAATCGTAGGAATATTGGATAGTAAAGTTTATTTCAAATAATAATTTTTTTTACTAAAAATTTTTGATTTTGGTTTTTCATTAAAATTTGAAATTTTTCTCAAATTTTCATTTTGTTTTCTCTCAGGAAATTCGAGAAAAAAACAGTCTGGAACACAGCCAGGATTTGTCATCTTTAGTAATCAAACCTGTTCAACGAATTACACGATATCGTTTAATGCTCGAACAACTGCTGAAAAATTGCAAGAATAATGTTGATGAAATCAGGGCATGTTTGCTTAACTTTTAAAATTCAGTTTTTGAACAGTGTAGAAATCTAGACCTGAATATATTTTTAGATGTTTTATATTTTTTTTAGAGTGTTACAGAGCAAAGTAATAGTTCAGTCGATGAGCCGGAAAGAGATAATTGAGTGTTTTTGTCGTCCAACTGTATCATTCCGATAAAGGGTTGATGTTGTAGTAAATTGGGTAGTTAAGTGTTGAAATCATAAAATATACTTTATACTTGTAGACATTGCATAGATGATGTTGGTAGTGTAATAATTTGTATTATGAAATAAGACTTGATAACCTTGCAATAGGTTATTTTATATGACAAATATCAGATATTGTTTTCTCCAATGTTGAATGAAATGTATATCTTTGTTTATAAATGTTGCAGGAGGCGTATGATGTAGTTGTTGGCGTGCCACGACGAGCCAATGATCTTATGCATCTCGGCAATTTTGAAAATTACAAAGTAAATTTTTTTTCGAAAATTTTTCTATGTGAATTGTTTGAGCACTGTTAGCATTTATGATGTATTTCCTAATGGCTTGGTATTAATAAGGTTAGATCGAAGTGTAGGGATATATATTGGAGTTCAATTAGATTAGAGAATGTATTTATGGGGCTAACACTGTTTCTGTTGTTGGGTTATTGATTTCTGTGTTGCTAAAACACTATCCTGACGCAGACACACCGGACGCTATTACAATGTTTTCCGTATTGCGGAAGTCGCTTTCTGTTAGTTTTTAAAAAAATATTTCCAGAAACTTGGTGTTCTTGGTGATTTTGTGATGCAAGAATCATTTCTCGTTTGGGACCCGAAAGCTTACTTTAAGAAAGGGCGGGAAAGACAAGTTTTCTTGTTTGAGCTGTGCGTTGTGTTCGCGAAGAAAACTGAATTATCAAGTCGAGCAATCAAATATACCTACAAAACTCATCTGATGGCAAGCGTTTTATTTTGTTTGGCCGAAGACTATATTTTAGGAAAATGCTGGAATTTTATGCCATTTAATTCTCATTTCCTTTGCGATGACCGTAACTTGGATCGACTTGTCGGTTAAATTGTTCAGTATTGCCACCTGCCACTGTTGGAATATCGGCGAACACTTAAAAATTTTGAATGTTGAATAGTATCGTTATTATGGAATATAGTACACCAAATGATGGATTTTGGAAATACTTAGTCATATTATTCTCATTATTTTATAAAATTGTTTTTACGATTTCAGTTGGCTGAGATCAATGTTTGTGAACATGTGGAAGGTGATTCGAGCAAATTTGCATTGCGTCAAGGAAACGAGCCAAATACAGAAATGCGTACGGAGTTGAAAGCAGCCAGCGAGCAATGTAAAGTGCATTGGGTGAAGAAGATTCGAGAGTTGATGCAGGGACTGATGACTGCTAATTTCGGTATTAATATCATAATTATTTGACAGAAGTTTTTTAAAAACTTTAAATGAAGTAATCGATCTGGATTTTTCATAGAATTTATCTTTAGTTACGAAAATTTTTCAGATATGAGGCAAGTATCTGCTCGAAATTCAGGTGCCACAACCACGACATCGGTATCGGACCGAACGTCGAAAGACAGTGACAGTTTACCGACAAGTAACGAGGATAGAAATTCGCTGCGTAGTTGTACGTCATCAATCAGTAATCAAAATTTAGAGGTCTGTTTTTTTAATATGTGGCTTTTTGTTTTTCAAATTTTTTGCGCATTATTACTGGGCAGTGATTTTGTCACATCTGCTGTTTAAATAACATGATTTAATTGTGAGTAATAGATTGTGGACTGGTACAGTCATGTAAATATATTAAATGTGAAAGCGAGAAAAAAATTGCAGGTTAGTACAACTTCATCCTACATGTTGGTATACATTCTGTTTATTTCTTTTAAGGTTATTATTGATTGCAGATTGACTTGTTTGCATTCTGTCGGAATTTAATACATTGTTATCTGT
Organism: Dipetalonema caudispina; assembly: GCA_013365325.1. Classification (NCBI taxonomy): domain Eukaryota; kingdom Metazoa; phylum Nematoda; class Chromadorea; order Rhabditida; family Onchocercidae; genus Dipetalonema; species Dipetalonema caudispina. The sequence continues at coordinate 98,830 of JABVXV010000135.1, read as the reverse complement.
TTTGGATTAGGTGTCAAGAATAATTTCCAAATTTTCGGATAATCTTTGACGTTCATATATAGGTGAATTCGATGAGAAGTTTCTTTTGCATTTTATCAAATCATTTATTTAATTCATTAAAGGAATTTCCCCTTTGATGATACACAAAAAAATTCTCTTTCCGATAATTCGAAAATGATAGAACTATGAGTTTTTAAGTTTTTCATTGTTGACTCTATCAGTACCTCTTTTTTCCTATTTTTCTTTTTTTGATTTTTCTGTTTTACAGTCGATTCAGTGGGCAAGAGCATTTAAAAATAAGTACGTTATGAAAATTTTGAGGATATTTTATGATATAGCATTTATATATGCATCCAAAGAGAGAAAAATATGAATTAGAAAATGAATAGAACGAATTGAAGATCAGAGCTGGTATGATTGAGAGCTCAACTGCGGTTTGTAGAGAGTTGAAGTGGGTAACGAAAATGATTAAGAGCTGCGGAACGGTGTTCTAGAATTTGAGATTTTAGACGTAGCTATTGCTTTTTCTATTCATAATTCATAACTTAAATATGCCCATTTTGGGAGATAATTGCATAATTGGGTGAGACATTTGTTTAGTTAGTTTCCCCTCAGTTATTCGATCCAGCATTGAAGCGAAGAAAAAATGGGGAAGAGAAAAGAGTAAATAAAAGAGTATATGTTTGTTTATTTTATTTATTTTATTAGCTTTATGACCTATAAATGTTGTGTAGAATGGTGCAGTGTTTTAATCATACAAGTGATATTTCAATTTACTAATTAATGTGGGAAAGGTAGAATGGAAAATGAAAAATCTAAGAAATAGAAGAAATGAGATAGAATAAGAATTTTGATATGGAGTATTATGGTAAGCCCCATGAGTTAGTTATTTTAGGACAGCTGTTGATATGTGGGAAGTGAAGAGTGAAAGAGTCCATTAGGATCTAGATATATGCTTGGAGTATTTTCGCGATTGAAGGATAGATGTGAGTGGATGAGAGGAAGGACTTGCAGCGTTTATCGGTTATTTACTACTTTACTACTTGAAAAGAGGTAATGGAAGAAAAAGAAGAGTGAATTGATGGATAAATGAATGAACGGATGGATGAAACAAAAATATCCGAAGAAGGAAAGCTTGAACCAGTCAAAAATTAGATTGAAAAGGGGCTAGTTTTGTTCTTTCTTTTTTTATCCTTTTCTCTATTTCCTACTGCTGCTTATATGTTTCAGCTTTTCTTGATAGGACGAAAAATTCATTTCTTTAAAATTCTTCTTTTCTTCCTATCTTTATTTCCAAATTTTCTGGGTATCTCATAAGAAGTCACTAAAGCGGAAATGCTTATCATTTGTAAATAAACTAAAAAAGTAGAAAGTAATAAGGATTTATCTTGCACATTTCACAAAGAATGTTATGTGAAAATAAGCGGAGAGTTGGAAAGAAAAGGAGGAAGAGGATTGTAGATAAGAAAAATTACACCCCACTTTTTTAAACTTATCTTTTTACTATTAGATACTTCGTTGATGGTCTGCTTTCTATTTCATTTGTATATTCATTCATTCATTCATTCACCCATTCATTAACTGATTCATTCATTTGCTTAATCTATTATTTATTTGTTTTGAAATATGAGATATAAATGGTAAACAATGAGAAAATGAATGATAGTAGTAGTATATTGTTTATTGACATCTTAATTTATTCATCTATTCATTCATTTCCATTCTATTTATTCCCACTTTTGCATTATATAAGGCTTACTGAACGTCTAGACATCTGTATTTGTTTAAAAAAGAGCCTTAATGAAAATTGATAATGGGAAAAGTACGGTATTAGCCGGGGGGCATTCGATAGTTGATATTAAACAGAATGAAGGTATTAACATGATCGGAAAGAAGGGATAGGGAAAGAGAAAAAAGTTAATGTTTGTGGGAGTTAAAAGTATAGTGATATATTTTTCCTTCCAGAAAAGAGAACATTTACTTTTGGGAGAAAAAAAATTGGATGGAAGGGATGAGCATCATTTAAGGAGGAAGAGAAGATGGGATAATATTGAGCTATATATCAGCACTTCCATAATTTGGTTGAAACCCAATTTGATGAAGCGAAGCTTAGCAAGGAGTAGCATGGTCAGGGTTGAGCTCTTACTGGGATGGCAGTTAGATTAAGCATCAATAGAGACCAAGTCTTGTTGGTAAATTGTTTGCAGCTTTTCTTTTCAACAATAAATGCCGGTTATTCATCTGACATGTTTTAATCATTTAGGATTTTCAAATTTTTATCCAAAAATTCTGCTTTTCATGAATTTCTTGCTTTGTTTGTATTCTGAAGTTATATTTCTATATATCAATGGTAACATAAAAATTTGTAGCTTCATCAGGACGCAGTTATCTAAGTTTATTTGACTGTTATTGGAAACATAATGAAGCAGAGATTATGGGAGGAATGTAAATAAGAAATGGAAATGAAGTTGAAACAAATGTTGATTATTGTTTTAATCTGACTATATTGAGATGTATCTTCATTTTTATTACTGATTGCTGATAGAAAGGTTTATTATTCACACTAATAACGCCTGCTTTTATTGATATTGTTATTAATCAAATTTCTACACGTAATTCGATGTCGCTTTCGCAAGATAATTTATTACCTAATAAGCAACGTGCCTCACTGAGGCATATCAGGATACGAAAATTGCCATCACCATTGCGACTATTCTCCTACTTGTTGCAACATTTTTGTCATAAACGTTCTTCACACCATGATCGTAACATCCCATCGGTTTGTTTATTCACAGTAGTTTGCTCAAAATATCAGGTTTTGCGTTATAATAAATAGGTTAATTTTTCGGAATTCGGGAATTTTATTTTACTTCTAGGAATACACGCAAAATTTGATGTTTTTTTTTTTTATTTTTGTTTTGGAAGTGGCGTCAATTTATTAATATGGAAATTATTGATTTATTTACATAAATATATTGAAAGAAACATTACTGACAATAGCACTAACCATGGATATTTAAATACCTTAGTGGAAGTTTTTCACTGTAGGTTCGCTTAGCTGCACAATTATATTACTTCTTCAAAGTCCCGCCAAAATATTCTTCTAATAATGCATTATAGTAGGATCATTGCATGGAAAAGGGTGTTTGATGAACCGCAATAGGTGTTTTTAAACTTGTAGGAAGAATTAAGTTAAGGGAAATTTCTTGAAAGCGAAACAGTCGAGTGAATAAAATTTTAAAAATTAAGATTAGATTTCACGATTTTTTCTTCTAGTATTAAAGAAGGAAAAAATGAAATGTACTTTTCAGGGAATTTTTCCCTTGAAAAACTAAGGAATGGAAAGAATTAATTTTACATTTTTCTTCAGTTTTCTATTTTCTTTTATAACATACAGTTGTTGCCAAGTTTTGTGTCACAAATTCATTACAGATTTTATTTTATTTGTTACAGTTTATCTCTAGTAATTTTGAAATTTATATTAGTAAAAAAAAAAAAAAACAGTTGGTTAATAAGTTTTTTTTTCATTTTAAATATTTTGTGCAGAAAAAAATTGTAATCTCTAAGCTTTATAGCGAAAGAAAGAAAAAATCTGAAAAAGTTTTATAATAATGCTAATATATATTTCATTTTGAGATAGAAATGATAATATTATATTATATCATTCTTGTAAGTAGTATTATATCAACTAGCTATTAAGCGCTATTGCTCTGAAAATTAATAATGTTTCTGTAATCTATCATTTGGAGATAATGGTGTAAATTATATAAGCCCTTGTACAGATTCCAATATTCGATATTCATTTTCTGTACATCGCAATTTTATCCATAATAATGATTGGATGAAATTCTGCATCCACTCACTTTTCCTGTAATTTTAGAAGCGATAAATGAAAAAAGTGAGATTTACTTAAACTCGTGAAGTTATTGTAAGGGAAATTGAGAATTAGATCTTATGGTAATTTTATACCACTTCTAATGAAGGAAAAAATGAAAGATTGAAATAATGATATTACCGTATGCAAAAATGAAAGCTTAGGAAGGAAATGATAGGTAATAACATATTATTGTTGTTTAAATGAAAAGGAGAATAATGTTTAGTATGACTGTAAAAAGGACCTGTTATTGGTGAAGTATTATAAATAACAATTTAATTTTATCACTGATAACGGTTTGTCCTGGATATTTACTTGGAGTAGATGATTCATTCAGGACCAGCTAAATAAGTATCATTTGAACAACTGAACAAAATTTCATTAGAAGAGCCATGAATAAAGGGGAAAAATAGAACGGAACCGTAGAAATGAAAAAGAATCCGGAATTCAATTGCTTTCCTAATCATTTTCAAGAATATGATTTGATAGAATGAGTTTAATGATAAGTTTATCAACTGTGATTAAGTCCAAATTTGAAGAAGTTAGGATATTTTGGCATTTATCAAACAGCGGATGTTTATCAAAGCATAAAAATATGGAATGAATAAGATACAGTAGGACGGCTTTCAGGTGTGGAAATAAGGCATATTGAATGCCTACTGCGATAAATGTTGGTTTTCTGTTGCTTATATTTTATGCAAATTTTAATAATGCTTTGAAAATTCGCTTTCTTTTTTTATTTATTCAATAATGTTTATTCAATTTATACACATCAGATCATCCATCACTGATTATTGCAATTGTATCCAAATAATTACAATAATTTATTAGTTTTAAGGAGAAAAAGAAAATTGCCATTATTATATGTAGCCAAATCTTATAATTTGAGAAGTTTAATATAATATAATGGATATTACATCTTAAGTAGTGATATGCTATTGTAATGATATTTGAGTAGTGATATCTATTTTAAATAGCGATATTTAATTAGCAGCAGTTTTTGATTGTTTATTTTTTAATGCAAAATGCTAACCTGTTCAACACTTCTTTGCTCAGTTGCTCTTTATGAATCTTTAATATTTTGCAAATATGAGTAAATATTTGTTTAACGTCGTAGAGCAGATTGTATTTATATTGTAGTCGAATCCGATTAGCATCTCGAGTTCACTCATTAAATGCCACTATCAATTTGAGTTAATTAGTCTAAATTTTGGTCGTTTACATTTTTTTTTTTTTGGTAAGTTAGCAATGATGAAGTTAAAAAAAATTTTATCAGCAATAAATAATTGCTGATGTTATGAATATTGCTTTTCGAATTCTTCAGAGTATTTCTTCTTATTCCTTCCTCCTTCTTCTCTCACCCGTCTCAAATTGTTATACTATATTTCGTTAGGTATTATGGGATTATTTTCATCAATATTTTATACTTTAAGCAATCATTATTCTGTTTTAACTTATCACTATATTTGCTTATACTTTAAGTGATATTTGAGGCAAAAAAAAAAAGAAAGAAAGAGATTAGCCTGGCAATTCGTTTAACAAATAATAAACATTTGCGAAATTTTGGTTGGAGTTAATTTTCACTAGCTGAAATCAATTGGGAATTTTAGAACTAAATGCAAATTTTGAAAGAAAAAGTGGATGAGTGAAGTTAATTAAATAAAGTAATCGAAAAGTTTTATCTCACCATGCAAAATTTTATTACAATTAAATGAGATTTCCAAAAAAATATAAAAGAAAAGTGAGTTACTATGGTAAAGTTAGTTAGAAATTTTCGTTAACTAAGTAATGGGATATGTGAAATTGTTTGAAACTCGTGAAATTGAATGGGAAATTTGAGGCTTTCGAATTATTTTATCTAAGGATAATAAAGTATTTTTTTTTTTTTTTGTTTTTGAAATACTCATTCGATAGCTTACAAATTTTGATAGAACGTCCATTCTTGTTGTCATGTATGATACAGTCATTTTATATTTTATTATTCAGTTTTTGGGTAATACTGGGTTGTTTACCGTATGCTCAGGTATAGTAGTCTCAGGAATACTCTTAGAGATGAATGTAAGGCATTAGGAAGTTTTCGAGAAAAAGAGGAATAAAATTTGTTTATTTCTTAGAAATGTTGAAGACTAAACAGGGATTGTGAAAGAAAGGTAAAGAACTACATTTAATGATCGCCAGCTGTTAATGTTTGGTTTCGTAATTGTTCAGTGTTCACTTTTGAATTTGATTTATTTTACACCGGCATTTTGTCTTCTGAACTTTGATTCAATTAATTGCATACATATTTTTTCATCGATGAAATTCACATGAATAACTTCAAAATGATGAATGATTTTTGAATATCTTGGAAACAAAGAAATAAAATTTTTTGTTAAATTTAATTTAGCAAATAGATCGATAGCAGTTTCTTTCGGGTCATTCAATCTTAACGATATCATAAGTACTTACAGATTGCTACCCATCTATCTAATTGATATTAAAATAAGCCCAATATTAAGTCGTTTTTCACTTATTCCTTCTACTATGCTGTAAAATAAATTAAGCATATTAAAAATTGCTGTACGTGCAAGATGACGATAGCAATGAATGGGAAATTATCAAGTAACTGTGGAAGTATAAAATTGAAGTATTTTTTAAATTTTCAAATAATTGAACAAGGAAAATGAAAAATGTAATAAATGGAAATGGCTGCTGAGTAAAATGGACCAAATCAAATAATTTATGAAATTGTTTCCATTAAAATGTCTTGAAAAGCTCTGCGATAGCTTAAGATTAGCATCTTTAGATGGATGGTTATTGCTATATATATATATATATATATATATATATATATATATATATATATATATATATATATATATATAATTTATTTATATAATTACAAAATTTCAATAAGTTTAAAGGTGGGGGAAAATTTGAAAGATTTTCCCTTTGTTTTGAAGAGCTTATTATCCCTTGCTTTTTACTTTTGCTTGGATTTCTTCTATCTTTGTTTTCTTTTTCTCTGCATTCCTAAAAAAAGTTTTCAGTGAAATTATGCCGTTTTATTTTTAAAGCATTCAAGTTATTCTTATTTGGCTATACTTTTTTCCTTATCCATCTCTACCTTCGTTTTCTCAGTTCTAATGATTACCGTAGACATTATTCTACTCAAGATAAATATTATATTTAATAAGAGCAGTATCAAAAGGGTAATTTTAAGCTCAAATGAAAAGTGATAATTAAGAGTAAGGTATTTCAAAATACTAATAAATTTATTCCTCTTTACATACATATATAACACACCCATGTAATATATATGTATGCGTAAATATATAAGCATATGTAGGTATATATATATATATATATATATATATATATATATATATTTGTACTTATTTATTTACGATTGTATTTGTTAAGCATTACCAGTGAAGTTTTCCTTTGATTTAGTATGTTAGTATGAGTTGATCATTTTATATTCAGTTACGATCTCTGATATTTTTTTGTATCCTTTCTTGGATTCCCTTACTTATCATAATTTTACTCACTACCATTATTATTGCAATTGCAAGTAGTACTACTGCTACTACTGACTGCTGTTGACTTTGTTTACTGCTATTGTTACAGCTTACCACAGCGATTGCCCGTAGTTTGTGAGCTTTCCTGAATTATCAGCAACTTATTTCAGTTGAAAACACATTTCACATATAGCACTTTTTATTCAACTTTTTCTCTTCATCTTTTTGTCGCTGAGCTTCATTTCTTAATAATATTTATATTACATTCATTACTAATGCAATCTTATAAATGCGAAATGTTCAGTATTATACTGGATATGTTCGAGTATTTCATCATTTTTCATCATTACAAAATGCACTTTTCTAATTAAATCTGAAAAAGTAAGTGAAAAGTAAAAAAAATTTCTTTTCTATTTTAACATATCTTTTATAGAATTTCATCCATTTTGATACTGAATATTTGAATGTTACATGGAAGAAAATGTGGGGATATATTTTGCATTTCCCTTCTCTTTTATAGCATGCAGTTGTTGCTAATTGATTTTTTATTACGTAAATTTGAATTACGAAATATGACCTAGGAAATTTTCAATTATAATTTTGCTAATATTTAAATTTTATTAGCTCCTTTTTTTAATTTTTTTTTTTCGAAATCTTGTTATGAAAGTGCTACCATCGAAATAGGGTAATTTGTTTCAACAGCGCTACCGTCATGGTCTTAGGAGATATTGTTTTTGCTTCTAATTGTTATCCTCTATCCATTTTTTCATTCTAGAATTTGAATTAAAAAGGATAATTTGGAACTGAATTTTCCTGAGATCAGTTCCTTTCTTATCCTCTCTTTTTTTGGCATTTCTCTCCTCCTTTTTTCGCCATCTAAAATTAGATGAAGAAATTGAATTTCCAAGTTAAATTTGTTCCATTATTAGTCAAACAAACCAAATGTTGCGTTATTCGAAATCAATACGTTCACGTACGCAATCATTATATCGGGATGCTAAGCGACGTTTTAATAAATCAATTCGAAGTCATCAGTCAAGTGGAAGGGAACCGGTTTGTTTGTTCACTTTTTGTGGATTTCTGATTTTGTTTTTTCTTTTTTTTTTTTTTTTTTTTGCAGTAGTTGATATGAATGATGTGGAGAGTGTAATTTGCTCTTTTATAAATGAAATTTGGATAAGTTTTACGGTTATATCTCGTCCTTTTTCAGAAAATTTAATTAAAAGTATTTCTGTTTGTCTAAAGTTTTCACGCTAAGCCAATCATAAAATGAGAGAGAGAATGTGACGATATGAGGAGAGAGTAGCAGAAGAGAGAGAGAGTAAAAGGAAAATTGTTGGTTTCTGACTAAGTAATTTGGCATCATTGAGGTTCGGTGTTTTACCGAATATTATGTTTTTTTTTTCTGAGAAATGGCATAATTTGAATGAATATTTCATTGCATTCATCTATCAGAATAATAATAATATCCATTAAAACTGCTATTTTAAGGAGGAATCAAATGATGTTGAAAACAAAGATAAACTTCATTTTGAGCGGTTAAAAATTTAACTGATAAAGTTATTAGTTATTTTATCTAACATTCATCATTATACGATATGATTATCAGATCCTAATTTTTTCTCTTTAATTTAGCTTATGATAACGACATACCACTTGTTAAGGATATATTAATTATTTGTTATATTTTTATCACAAGTTGAAATTTATTTCATTAAAGACTACAGTTATACTTTTATTCATGCAGTTTCTGATTTCGTGATTGGGTTAATATTTTTGGATAGTACTTTTTGAAATTTCCGAATTCAAACGTCAGTTCCAAATGCGGTAAATGCGCAGTTAATGTGATGTACTGTACTTTATAATGGCGTTTTTCTTAGTTTAGAATCTAGTGTGCTAATGATGACGAATAACAACGGTAGTTTATAAGAATCGTTTTAATTTTCTAATTTAAATGTCAGTCTCATGCAGAAATTTGAAGTTCCGAAGTGCCAAGTAATTGTGAAGATATTTTATACGTTTACTTAATTAAGGATATTTTGAAGATTCATTTTTAGAAAAAGTAGTAATTGTGAGAGTATGAACGTAAAATATTGCAATAAAATGATATTCATTTTGCCAAAATCATTGCTCAGCAAATAAGGAAACTGTTTAAAAATAATACTATATAGGTGGTTTAAAAAATGTTAAGAAATTCGAAAAAAAAAGTTCACCTTGGAACAATGTGATATTTATTTTTAGGGTCATAATGAAGGTTGTGTAGCTGTTGATGATTTCAAGGCAACCGAGAAGGGACAACTTTCCGTCACCAAGGGACAGCGACTTGAGGTTAAATTCCCTGTGTGTTTGTACGTGTATGCCTGGCTGCGTCTACCGGAATCAGTTCTTTTTCAAAAAAAAAATTTTTTGTTTTCTGTTTATTGCAGTTAATCACTGGAATTTTTCTTTTCTGCAAGAACGAATCTTTTTTCCTGGATATTAGGCGAACTATAATAATACCAACTTTTTCCATCGGCTCCTTTAAAGCCTTACTTCTAAGTATCTTTTCATTGTCGGTTTCTTGAAACGGAAATCGATTCCCGTTCACTTAAAACATTTTAATTGCCAGGTAATTAAGTTTTGAAATTTCCTTATGGTAAGGAAACAAGACGAAAAAGGAAAATCTGATAAAATGAATGTGTACTTGTTATGTGTTTCATTTTTTCATCCGTTTTTTTTTGTGTTTTATTTTCTGAAGCAGTAGATATTCTGTTGTTTTTTGTGGAAAATTTGTTTCGGTTTCTCTTTTCTTTTTTTGAATTGGAAAACAAATAATGATATGTCTCAATTTGGTTGTTATGGCCTTTTTTTTCAAGGAATTTGTTTTAAAATTTTCAGTAAAACTTTAGACTGGAGAGAATAATCATGCGTAGGGAAGTTTTTTTTTTTTTGGAAAATTTTTTCAGCTTTTAAACTTACTAATTTTTTTACTTACATTGATAGTTCGCCACTTCCTTTCATTTTTGCAGTGATATGTGCAAACTTCTATATATATTCAGTAATTCGAAAAAGCAAAATTTCAGGTGGTAGAATATTGCGGAGATGCTCCGGAATGGGTGCTTGTTTCGATTACATGGGAAAATGGTGAACAGCAACGAGGACTTGTTCCATGTTCAGTTATTTCATCCATAGAACCAACAGGTTGGTTTGATTTTCATGATGATTTAATTGGTTTTTTGTGCACTTAATTGTTATTCTGATGCTTTCGATATGGTATATTCATATAATTAAGATATTTCGAGAAAAACGATTCTGATTGAAAATTATTTTATGTTGTTTCGTTTCATAATAGTAATTATTGAACAACGATATTGGTAAAATTTGAGTTGAATTGTAATTGCTGAAAAATTTTAAAGGAAGGAACTTTTTTCTAAAGTCACCTATAAGTTGGACAAGTTATACCAATCATTTCGAAAATGATATTGTAGTTTAATTTTGCGGATTTCATGAACTATCATTTTCAATCGTTTTCGAGCATTTCAGTTATTATACATGAAAGGACTGTAATGCACTTTAAATATTTTTGAATTTTTATTTTAGTTTTAGTAAAAATAATTGAAGTATGTTTCGATTTGGTTATAATTGAAGGAGAGAAGAGGATGAGAGCTACTGAGATAGGGATGTTTGAATTCTTGCCGTTTAGCTCAAAAATTTTCTTTTCCGTTGTTTATTTAGATCTAAGCTTTCGCTTCTATTTGCACTTTCGATATTGGTGATAGTTTGGAGTACTCGATAACTGATACTTTGTGTTCAAACTTGCTGTAAGAGAGAGAGAACTGGATAGATAGATGTCAATGTTAGCAGATTGAATCATCATAGACAAAATGTTCTAAAATATTTCTAATTTCGTATTTATTTTTTTGTCCTATATTGCTACCAGTGTTTGTTGGCATTTAAACTTCAATCCTGATGTTCATCCTTTGAACAGTTCAATTCCCAGCGCTAAATTTATGGATGTATCGAAATTTGGCAGATTTGAAATCGGTCATTTTTTGATGTTTTGGATATTTGGAATATATTGCATTTAGAAGGGTTGAATTTTAGCAAACTTTTGCACAGTCTCCGAAAACAAACTACCATTCGCTGATTTTTTTTAACTACTCTTTCAATCATCATATGAATAGTTAACACTATGTGGATTGTTGAGCTTATATCGAGCGCACATCTTCTATTGCGCCTATTTTCCTGTAGAACTTAACAGCTGAAGTGGATAAAGGATCTGGGAAAAATCCAAATTTATGAAACTTTGGAGCCAATTTTTTGCTCTTTTTAATTGATCGAAGAATTCTTTTGGATTTTTAACTATAAAAAAATGAAGGAAATCTGCCGTTAACATATGCATCCTGAAATAAGGCTGTGTTTCAATTCATCTTTAATTATTCAATTATGTCGGGTAAAAGTATCAAGTTTGTCTCTTTCATCATGTTTCTCTTTCTCCTCATTTTCCTCGCACCTCATTTCTTCTCTTTTCTTTTTCCATTTTTTTACCACTTTTCTCTCATTTTCATAGAGTTTCCTTGCTTCTCATTGAAATGCTTGTTAGCTTAAATCTTTAGTTTAATTCTTATTTATTCCATATTCTAGTAGATTTGAAATTAAATCTGGTATCTTGCTACTATTTCAGACATTTCCTGGAGTGCTATCAATTCCTTATTTATCTCTTTAATGATCCATTTATCACTATTTATTTTCTGCCAACAACAGTATACGAATTACAGTTCTTCCATGAACCATCTTTCATTTTCTTCTTTCTCTTCAGCTTGGTATACATTACTAAAAATTATCCGGATGATGAAAAATGCTAAGAAAATTCTTGTTATGAATTAAAAATGTGTGGTTGACAGGTAGTTCTGTTTGAAGATCTTTCCATCCTGTTATCTTATGATTTTAAATCCCAGTCGGTTAAATAATGGGTGACCAATGGGCAACATCTCAGAATCATTCCTGATATACTTGAGCAATGAAATTGAATGAGAATAGTTCATTACCAATTTTCGTATTGAAATAGTTATCCTATAATTGCTGAAAGCAAGAAATGATAAAATAAAAAAATGAAAAACATTTATTTATAAACACGAGATGAAAATATTTGACGAAGTTACTTTATGCCTAAAAATAATATATCTTGAACCAGAATTGAATGGTATTTCGATGCCTCTAGCCAAGTTTTATTACGCATGTGGTTTAATATTGTGAATATTTTTTTATTGACTCATTTATTTTTAATTCCCCAAGCTTTCGTTATTATCTACAAACAGTAACAGTTTTTTAAGATTTTGTTAGGTTTCCGAAAAAAAAAAAAAAGGTTTCAGATATATTCAATAATTTATATCCTAAATTTTTTAGGCTTAGGATACTGTATGCATTATTATGTTGTAGTTGGTAAGAGTATTTAGGAAAAACTCCGACTGATAAACAAATTAGAAGGTAAAAAGAAAAATAAAAGGAAAAAAATTGCAAAAACATTATTAATTTAATTTTTTAAAATTTTATGAAATATTTGATAATAGATACCTGTCATTCCTTTTTTCTCTTTTTCTATTTTTGTCTTTCTTTAAAATTAAGATGAACAAGAAGAGGGAAGGAAGAATGGAAAGAGGGAGGATTTTGTGGATTTCTTTTTTTTTTTTCTTTTCTTCCTCTCTTTCTTGGTATTAGTTATTTAGTGGAGAAGTGCTGCTTTTTAGAAAGAAAAAAAAAAAGGTCTTCTGTTATATTCAATTTTTCATCCACTTCCAATTACCCCTTCTCTTAAGCTTCTTTCGAGACTCATTTGCTTCTTGTTCACTTGTATTGTTCATCTTTTTTTTTCTCCCTTTTTTTTCCCCCATCTTCTTCCACCTTCTATTTCCTTCCGTTACATATTTTAGTTTGTTTCACATAGTTTGATGAACATTTCTATCTATCATTCCCATCTCATTTCCGTTTTTTCTCTCTTTTTTTTTTTTTTTTTTTTTTTTGCATTAATTCTTCTCATCCTATTTCAAAATGGGATGAAAGATTACTTTGTATCTTTCATTTCCTATTCTTTTTTCTTTCTTTTTTTCTCTCTTATTAAAGCTTAAAGTTTTGCAAATGTTTCAAATAAGCCAAGCGAATAAATACATTTATGGGTGAAAGTATAAACAAGTAAATACTATAAATCCCACTTGAATAGAATATATTCTTCATTGTACAGTGAAATTATTCAATGTTTAATGAAAATCAAGAAGATGCTGTCACAAAATTAAGTTTCAATCTTTCAAAGTACCAAATTGATCCTTTTTATTAGTCATCGTATTTATTCTGTTGTTATCGTCCTTTTAAATTTTATTATTCTTTTTTTTTGCATTTTATTTTAATTTCTAAAGAAAGGAAAAAAAATTACTTCTTTTTTTAAAAAAAGGATATTTTCCATGATATTTCTTTACTTTAAGGATTTTTTTTCATTTCCTTTCCTTCTCTTTTCCTCCCTTTATAACATATAGTTTTGTTCAAATTTGCTTAATAAAGTAATATGAGGATAGCCTTAAATTTTTAACTTTCTTTTTTATCGAATAAGAGTTCTCTTATTTACTCTGCGATATTTCAGTGCCTTTTTTGTCTTATCTCTTTGTAATCGTTATATTTGAAATTAAGTATGAGGAAATCATTACAGAACTGATACAACCTCTTCAGTTAGTAGATAAGTGGAAAAGGGTAAGGATAAAAGAGTGAGAAGTTTCCCAGGTGGTTTAACCTTAGTCATATATCTTGAGAACTTTTTAATTTCATCATTTTTTCATTAGTTGACTATTCGTTTAGTAAATATGTAGTTCGATTCATACGTGTTTATGTTTATCAGTGCAGTAACAGGTTACTGTTTAAACCGATCGGGGCAATGATGAAGCGTTCACATACGGTAGGACCAGACGAAAACGGTAAACAGTCGGGTAAATCATCCCGTGCTAGTCGTATGCAACGTTGGTCATTAGCGTTGCGTCGTCATTGGTTTTCATCAATTTCGGGGAGATGCCAGAAAAGTACAGATTGTGATTTTAATAACATCACTCCTGTGGAAATTATTTTTGCTGCACCTGAAAGGACAGTTCTTGGAGTTTCACTTAATGGTTCGTCTTTTTCAAATTTATTCCCCGTCCAATTCATTACTGAATGTTCTATATGTAAATTTGGATTGCTACAGTTTTTGTGCTGTCTGTTTATGATATTCGAGTTTTAGTATAGAAATATGAATCCTCTGACTACTTTGATCCAATTCAACGAATCTTTGATAATGATAGATAGGAATTATGCGCTAAATGGATACATGATGATTTGTTTAGTAGAGGGTTTGATTATTTTAATTAATTGTCGAAAAGAATTCCTGGAGACTATTTTTTATCAACTAATTTTATTTCAAATTTTTTGCACATTTTTAAGATATGTTTCGAAAATTGGATAAAATATAGAGTTCAATGGTCATTTTTTTGCTTATACTTCATATTGTTAATTCTCGTTTGCAAATGTCAGAATTCATCCTTCAGAGCACGGAGACTAAATTTTATAGGAGATAATTTGAATACAATTTGCATTTAATAACTTTTGGAGAAAAAAAGTATAAAAAAATATGAGAGTTGTTATTCTTTTGCTGCATATTTTTTCTCTTCTTTTTAAACTTCTAACAATGGCTTGAAATCGTAAGATTTTTTCCAGAAATTCCTAAAGAGAATTGTTCCTAATATCTTCTAAAATTTTGATCTAAAACTATCCAACTTGATAGTATCGATATTGTAATGATAATTTATCCTGAAGACGTTTCTAGGATAAGCTGTATTACTTGAGTACATAAGGTGATGGTAAGATTTTTCATCCTTCAAGCAAGTAACCAGCCAGAAATTATCAATATCTCTCTCTTTTTTTTTTGGACCTATTCATTCGTTGCAGCCTGCAAAAGCTAAATTCTATGCTGGACAATTTATTTTTGCCGATCGCAAAGATTTACGGTCGTCTACGGGTATTATAGGTTGCTTTATTATAGAAGATTCTAAAATATATTAAGATTGTTATGCCTTGAAGCAAATGACGTGGAATCTTCGTATGCATGCTTGCATATATTTTCATTAATATTCTTCTTTACATTTAAGCCAAATTTCGTTTTTTTTTTTTTTTTTTTTTTTTTTTTTTGTATATATAAATGAAAAGAATGAAAGTTACTTTAATGAAGGACTTAAGCATTTGGAAAGTTTTGAAAATATTAGCCTGATTTTTTGGTTTTTCTAGATGGCTCATCAGCATCCTGCTCAACAGATCGTCCACTGGTGGATCCGTCATATTCAACCAATATCACCTCCTCTACACAAAATATCGTCAAAAGGAAAAGTTTACGGTGAGCTCAAATATTTTTTTCGTAATTATTTCTTTCTTCTCTTTTTTATCTTCTGTATTTTTCTTAAAACTGTTGTGAACAATATGAAGATGAGATATTTTCCATGAATGAGTTATCGATAAGTAAACTCTTATGACATTAACAAGGAAATTTAAAGAAGGGAATGCAAGGAATAAACTGAAACAATGAAGCGATGTGTCAAAATTTTGTAATTTGTCAATTATTAACATTAATTTATTTATTGATGGAAATATAAACTGCATAATGATAAAATTGAATGACATTAAAGATATGAAAGTGGCTGTCAGTTTATGTTATATTATTAATTTATTTGGGTAATTCAATCATCACGACTTTCTAATCCCTGATCTTTTGAGTTTATTACCGAACCGAAATATCCTAATTAATTCCAAAGTGTTTCATGATTCATGTTATATTGCTCATGTTTATTTCAAAATAACCATTGTTCTTACTCGCTGTTTGACCTTTTAGGCTGTTTTAGCCGCATTGCTAAAACTGTTAGTTAGCAAGTAGATTATGCCTACTCCAGTACAAAAATCTTCTTAAGTCAAAGTGCAAAGTAAATGAATTAAATCATTAACTTTGAAAGATGGGAGACCCTAACTCATGTTGCAGTCGATGAGTGTGAAATATGTGGAGTGTTTTAACAATAAGTATCATAAGTTTCTTTAGGAAAACTATATACTTTTTTATAACTTATATATATCATTGCTATAAAATGTACTGCTCTTATCATTAATCGAATTACTAGTCTGAAAAAAAGATGGCGAAATTAGCATTTGGCTTAGGAAGTAGGAAGAAATTATAAATTAGCGAAGTTCATTCGGGATGGTAATCCCTAGCTTTGCTTTTTTCGGGCTCAATAGTTAACCGGTTGCAGAATTCCATTCGTTGCTTTTGCTATCTTCAGGAAGTATTAGGATTAGAGAAGATGCCTTTTTTCTGAAAGGGAAAAGTTGTCGAGAATAAATAGAAATGGTTGCTTAAAATTGATTCCCCTTAAGATTGATTTGGTTATATGAGCGATGATAGCAATCAAGCTTTTTTTTTTCTTTTATAGATCTTCTATTTAGTTCCAGAATTTTCCCTTTTCAAATTGTTTTTAGTTATAAGCTTTTCTGTTATGCAAGATTTATTGTAGTTTATTTTAGACATTGTTCCAGTTCAGGCATTTGCATTCAACTTCGTGTTATGTCCTCATTTTTATTCAGTGCCGAATATTTTTTTATTAACGTTTCCTATTATTTTCCTAGCTTTTTTGATTTTTGATATTCACTTCAATCTTTCCTGATCATTTTCAAATCGGCATCTCAATTAATGAGTCCTCTTTAGGCGTTTCTTCAGTAACGGTCAGCAACAGCAACAGCAACATCAGGGATTAAGCAGTACTCATTCACGTCCTCAATCGGTATCACTGGCAACACGGAAAGGTAATGGCCAACAGCTTAGACATAGTGCAGCAGATCCACTTCATTTAGCCTCGTCTTCTTTAACCGATCAACAGCAACAAGATCGTTTATTACCGAAGGTTTGTTTAGTCAGTTTATTTCTGTACTATTTTTAGGACCGAGTTTTGAAGGTCTAGGCTGTCTGTTAGCCGCTTGTTATTATCATGCTATTTGTATTATCTTCTCCAGCATGAGAATAGTCTAGCAAACATATTTTATTTGTTTTAGAGACTTTTTGGAAGGGCATTCATCTTCCTCTTCTCATTAGCTAGTTACTGAGCTTCGAGTGACTTCTGATATTATAATGTTTGCTAATATGTTAAAATGCTTCCAAATGTTTATTTACCATTAACCAGTTCTACCCTTGCATGTATGATTTTATCTTACCTATTGAAAAAACGGGTTGAATGAGCGAAAAATGCTTTAATACGGTTAGCTTTTCTTTATTAAGATCATATGTCGATAATTTTCATGAAAGACTAATCGAACTCCTGTACCAATTTCATGAATTCTATCTGCAGATCTGTTATTAGTTTTTCGGAACATTTCCTCGATAAATGCAAAGAAAATAAAAATAATAAGGGAACAATTTAACATTTAAGCTTACGCATGTTTCCGGTAGTGTCGATTTATACATTTCCAGTTGTGTTTACTCATATTGTTAATTCATTTTCCGATTTTCCCAAAAATTCATTCAGCAAAGTAGATTACTTTAATCTCATTACTTTGGCCATTGCAGTATCTTCTTTCTTTCAAGTATATATTCATATCCACTAAATGCCAGGTTACCTTTATCTTCGAGTTATTCATTTCCAATCCTTAAATGTTTACTTCTATCACGTATAGTAGACATACATATATGCATCAAATGATTTATTTTTTTTTTTACATTTTTGTTCTTGTAAACGATACTTCTCGATGATATTTGACTGCATGCAATTGTTCTCTTTCAGTTTATTTTTTATTTTTAAATGAAATGATTTGTAATTGCATCAAATTTCTTACCAAATTTTACCCTTCTATTTCTCCATTTTTTTTCCTTTTTTTCCCCTTTCCCTCATATCATCCAATTCGTTGTCTTTTTGACAAAAATACTGCTTTTACCTTTTATTCACAAGAATCCTTTTTTTTTTTTTATCTTTCCTTTCGAAATCATCTAATAGTCTTCGTCTGTCTCATTTGATTTCCTCTTTCCTACTTCCTTTCTTTCTTTCTCCCTGTATTCCTCCCTTCACTGCTGTTCTTTCTTTCTCTCTTTTTTATTCAATTCATAAATTTATTTTCAGAAAAATGAATGTATATTTAAATACGGCAATCCTATGCATACAATCTGTTTGTATTCATCATTATTTTGCTCATCCCTTTTTAAATGAATCATACACTTTAAAGCTCGCTTTTGCATGTATGGTTGATGTAAATCGATCGATTCTTCACTACTTCATTTATAATTAAATATTGTTTATTACTGAACAGTTAGTAATTTGATTAATTAGAAAGCACTTATCCGTCATTCTACTATCACCTTTCCTTGCTTTTATCTCATTTTCTTTTCAATTAAAAATATTGATTGAACAAATAATAATTATAATTTGTGAGATTATTTTTGGAAAATATTTATCGAATGAATGAAATCCTCTTTGGATATCAATCCCGTATTGAATGATTCTAAAATCGTTATTTTTCTTGATTATTATCCGTTATACTGTTTACACCATTTTGGTTGTGTTACAATATTCAGATTTATCTTTTTACAGAAGGATTGTTTTTAAAAAAAAATGGTAAACTTTGCGAATGTTTATTTATATTAAATACTTGAAAAATTAAGTAATACTTGAAGTTTTCAGTTCAACTGTTCACATCATGATATCGTATAGTTACTAAATTTTTTCACATACATGATTATTACTATTCATCATTATTATTATATATGTATATATAATAGCAATGACAGATAGTCATTATCATGTATCCATATAAATAGATATATGCATGAAGTAGGATGTACGATAAATACAGTTTTTCTTTTTTTTGTTAATCTTTCTGAATTTTATTTGACCTAAAGAAAGGAAAAGTGATTGTGATAGGTAATAATTTTGGACGATTAGGTATTGATTTTAAAATATTAAAATGGAAGCAAAAAAGGAAGAAATATTACTTTTCCATGAAGTAATGATTTTTGTTTATCAGTTGTTATCATTATGATAAAATGACATCACGTTTTGTTGTATACATTCGTGCTATTTTATGATGGATATTTTTGGATTTTCATTGCTTGCTATGATTGAAAATGCTGAGAAGTAACAAAAAAAAAACAAGAAAGAACTAATGAATATAGATTGGGGATTTTTTCTTCTCTATAGTAGACAGGATGAATTAGGGATGAATTTTAATTATAATTATTTCAGCATAGATTTGAAGTAGAAGTTAATGATGAATTAGTAAAGCAAAAGTTATGGCTTTGTCTATCATTATCATCATGCCGTTGTCATTTAAAAGGGACGTGATAAAAATAATTTGTTGAACGAATTTTTTGTATCCTTATTTAAATTCGAAGAACCTAAATAACGAATTCAAAATGTTAGCTGGAAAAACCTTACAGGCTGTAGAAGGCATCATATAATGAATAATATCCATATTGTTTTGCTTCTTTATTTATTTCATTGTTCTTCCTTATTTTGTTTACTTATTTCTCTTCTTTTTGTCTATTTATAAATTTACTTCATTGGATATTAAATGATGGATTAATATTGAAACTGTAATGTTTCAAAACTTCACTCTATTCTTGGAAACATTTCTCAAATATAGTTATCAGTGATTGTTTCGGTAACTATGATTATTTACCATTTATATTCATATTTTGTCGTTTTTATTAATTTTTAAAGCTGTTTTTCATTTCTTGAAATCAGAAATGCAATTCATATTCCCCAGTATATCTTATCTTTCTGGACTATATTAACCCTCCATAAGATTATTTTAATTGTACTAAAGGTTCCTATTTGTGATCAGTCTGTAACAAGTTTTTAGCTATGTTTATCTTTACGATGAGCAATATCGAAAAGAAAAATCCAAATAAAAGGTTGAGGGATGAAAGTCAAAAATTTTAATTCACGTGATCGGAATCAATTCCGGAAAATCTTCCATTGATGAGTTGTTCTTTATTATGTTGTCATTCTTACTTTAATATTTCGCTATCAGTTATATCAGCCATTTTCACATCCTAATATTACACTATTTCATTAACTTAAAATAATTTATTTATTCATTATTTTTGAATTTAAATATCCTAGTTTCTCTTAAATACAATGACATTTCTTTTTGATCAGTTATATTATATACTTACTGTTCTCTCCTCTTCATCAATGCTTTTATTTTCTTTTAATTAAAAAGCGATTTTCTATTTGTCATTTTTTATTTCATACATTGTTGTACTTGTATCTTTAGTTCTTTTTTCCTTTCTTTTATTTTTTATTATTTTAGTTTCCCTCAGATGTTGACATATCAGTGAAACTTTTCTTCTCTCAAATCTTTTGTTGACTTAAATTCATGTCTAATTACAGGAAAAAAAGACTTTACGAAACTTCAATAAGTGTAATAATGACTGGAGAAAGTAGACGCGTAATAGTAATGACTAAAGAGCAGACTTAATTTAGCAGAAATGTTTAAAAAAAAAAAAAGCAAGAAAAAACGAATCGAAGTTTTGTGAAAGTAGTTCGAAACTGAAAGAAAAGAAGAGAAAAACAATGAATTGTGAAAAAGCAAAGAAAAGAAATGGAAATAAGGTTGTACCGAGGGCTTTCAAGTTTTCTCACATTATTACTGAAATTCGCAATCATTTTCCTTTCACTTCACAATCTCTTTTTTTCATCTTTTTCCAAGTAGTCTATAATCTTGTGCAGCCAAGCCTATTTATGAGGCTAGCCTGTTAATTATCATCAGGACAATAATCGATGTGTTACTTGTAATTTTTGAGTATTAATGTTAAATTGATGTGTCTCTTTTCCGTATCTTCTTTTCCTTGCTTACCTTTCTCATTTTTTTTTCCTTTTTTTTACTTCTACTTTTGCATCCTTTGAAAGTTTTTCCCAGTCTTTACCATCACTTTAGCCTTTCCACATAGTTATCTTGAAATCTCTTTTTCCTGTTACACGAAGTAATAAATTTATTCCTTCGGCACAGTCCTTACTTATTTGTCCCTCTCTGTTGGATAAAGAGTGCTTTTCTTCATTCTCTCTCTTACCCCCCCCCCCCTCCCATATATTCCAAAATGATGTTTACCAAAGAGGAAAATGAAGAGAATTGGGCTTTCATTTTGATTACCTCATTTACTTGTTTACTTACATACTTTGTTATTTATCCTATGTCATGAAATGGCTAAATTACCACTTCTGTTTTCCTTTTTGTGCAATTTTTTTCATAGTCCTAAGATTCATTTTGTACATGTTTTTCTTTAATTTAGTATTTTCTATCATTGTTTTACTATTAGTTATTCGTAATGTTCTTTTTCATATTTTGATTTTAATTTCTTCGTCATCATAACGTCTTTTTTATATGAATTTGCTAAGTGTAAGGAGAATTTTTTTTTTCAATTTATTTTTCTATATATTGCTTTAAATAATCATATTTAATTGAACTGTTATAGAACACTTGACAAGTAATCATTTTTAAATGTGAAAAAAGAAGTATAAGATAATTGCTATGGTTTAGTTTTGGATTCAAAATGAAATGTATAAAGAATTAGGTTCGTATAAGTAATAGCTTATTCTTCAGTGAATTTATAGTTAAATGTATTATTTATATAAGTTTGAAATAATTTTTGAAAGCTTATTTTTTATTTTTCAGAATTTAGTAGAATCAGATTTAACGGTTGTTGGTACAGCATCAGCAGGAGGAGCTCATAGTGTTTTATCATCGTGCGACGATCAAATACATTCGACAACTAGGCAAGAAGAGGCATCAACCGCTGGAGGATTACTTTCGGTGAATCCTCCATTGTTAATTGATCCAGCGATTGAGTCAACAGCATCATTCTCCGATCAGAGTGAATTTGAATTACCGCCACCAATGAGTGAATTGAGTAGCGCCGTAGCTGATGCTGCTGCATCTAGAAACACATCAGTAAGTGTTTAAGCAAAAAATTTTCCTGTAAATTTAATTTCTCTTCATTTATCTGCTTTAACTTTATTCTTGAAATACTTCTCCTTTGCCACATTATGCCGGTTATGAAAAAAAACGATTATGCATAAGGTTGTAATGATATCATTTTTAAAGTAAAATACTCTACATCAGTTATTAACTAGCATATTTTTAGAATAGTATTGCAAAATTTACATAACAAAAGATGTGCCGAAACATTTTTACAGGTTATATTTTAGTGATTGTTTTAATAATGAAGCGTTGGGACATTTTTACTTCGCCTTATAACCGTCTTAATAATTACAGTAATCATTAGATCTTAGTTGCATTACATTTCCATATGTACTATATATTTTTTCTCTCGTAAGTTTGTCCTAACTTGATTGACGTAATAATACAATTTATAGTAAGAAGTAAAAAAGTAACCACTTACGTATTTGATTTCTTTTTTCTGTTGAAAAAAATGATATTCCACTTATATTGCTTTCATCACTAATAAAGAATATGCTATATTGATGAAATTAATGATGTTTGTTATTTATAACGAGATGATAGTATGAATTCAATGTTGCTAAAGACAATTAGTGAGTGAAAGAGGAACTGCTAATCAATTAGGTAAAGAAGAAGTATTATGTCATGGATTGAAGAAAATATTAGCATATTAACTATTATCTTCATATTAATTGTCAGCTGATTTTGTAATGAATGATTGGTTATCTGGACATGTTTCATTTTATCCACATAGAATTTATTTGCAGCTTTTTTCTTTTCTTCTTAGTTCAACTTTTTAATTTCCAATTTTATTACAAAGTTTTGTATTTTATCCAAATTTTGAAATGAAAATGAAATGGTAATGAATGGATTGATCGAATTTAAACTTATTTCACTTTTAATGGAAAGTCCAAAAATTTTGCTTCTCTGTCTAATTTCCAGCATTCTAATTTTTTATACACTTTTCGCTTTTTGGATTAGATTGATGGAAACTTTTTGTTCATTCAATATAATTTATTTTCAAAGAATATTTGGTGACATGATTATGTGTAGACTTTTCGGAATAAGGCTTGTGACACGGAAATTGCTAAATCATTCTGTTCTTTTCGTTGGGTAGGATGCGGATTGTAAAAATGAAGATAGTTCTGATCTTTATTCACATTTTAAGAAATCAATGGTCCGAAAATCTAGGCTTTGATAACATCATTCGGTTGAAGCGGCTGGGGCTTGGATTAAAAGTTGGGCGATAATCGATTATTAGTTGATTACCAATTATTCGTGACAATTTATGACGATATTTCACTATCATTAGTACTAATTGATCTCCATGATAGTGTTATTCATTGACTTTTTTCATTCCTGCTAATAACCGCTTAGGTTTATCCACTTTTATTATTTTGTTGTGGTAATAAAGGACTTAGAAAACATTTGAAGATTTGAATACATCATGTAGCAGTATAAAAATTTTTTCATTATTAGTGTAGCAAAAAAAGGAAATATTTGAAATAGTCTGTTAGGTTGCAGAGAAATAAGCATGTGAGAGAGAAAAAGGAAAGGAATGAAAGTTTAAATAAGGGTGAATTTTGAGAAAGGACAAATGATAATGGGACTAGATTGCGTAAATTGCTGCTTGCAGTAATGTAATTTTTTATGCATTTACGTAAGTATATTATTATACTTTTAGCTTGGATGGGAAATGGGTTAGCATAAAGAGGTGAAAGATGCATGTATATTGATGAGAATGATGAATTTATGCTGTTTGGAAGAGCATATGTAAAAGAAATTTAAATTCAAAAACAAGATTAACTCATCTAGACATGATCGAATTTTACAGCAGCAGCAGCAGCAGCAGCAGTAGCAGTAGCAGCTAAACCTAAACCAACTATTGATAAGTCAAACTGATTGAATGATGGAAGATAAAAAAAAGAAATAGGGAAAAATAAAATCCCAAGAGTATACTGAACTATCTCTAATGCACATAAACATATCAAATTATGGAATAAATTATTCAAGAATGAGTAGGATAGAGTAAGGGTAAGTAAATTAGGTTAATACAACATATTACATATGAATTTAGGGTAAATAGATAGATGTGTATGGGGTAAAAGAAGATATATATATATATATATATATAGGAAGGCTCCTTATGTAGCGTTGATTGTCAATTCGTTTCAGCTAAACATTATTGCTTTTTAGTTTGGAAGTTTTTGCTGTCGAAAAAAAAAAGTAAAATGAACTGCTTGACATGCATGCAACCAATTTACATTCAACAGAAATGAAAAAATCTCGTGGTATTCTAATATAACTATGTACTTCTTTCTTTTTTATTCTTTTTATCATTTAAAAAATTGGTGTAATTTTTATTTATTCATTATATCATAAGGAAGTTTGTTAAAATGTAATTTCAAATTTTAGCATGTAGAAGAAATAGCAGGCAGAAATGAAATCATTTGAGAAATTTCTTTTTTTCTTTCATCCAAATTTTTCAATGATTTGGTAGCAAAATGTACGTGTTGACCTGTAATGTATTATTGATTATTTTTACAATTTTAAATTGTTAATGATTTAATTCAAAAAGATTGAATGAAATAGAATATAAATTGACGGATAATATTCCCGGTGATTTTTTGGAAATTCCTATAGCGACAAGCGTTTCCATATCGGGTATGTGGTCGATATTCAAACCGATCAATATAGGAGGAATAGTATTGATAATGTTGTTTCTTTTTTTTGCAATCCTTCAAAGAGACCGACTTTTGCCGTTTGATAATGACTGGTATATAGCGGGATAAGTTTTAAAAAATCGAGAATTGTAGGGAGAAGGAGAAAAGAGTAAAAAGTTGAAATGTTGCTGTGAGTTTGCCTTACTTTTACTAAACATGCAGTTATTCTTTCCCTAAAATATTAGTAGTTTTATTTAATCCAATTTTTCTTATTGGCTCTCAAAATATATAGATAGTATATTTCACACTTTGATCTTTGATCAAATGATATATTTAGTAATAGGTTAAGTAAACAAGGAAGATAAGATGATAGAAGCCAAAGTAGCAGTTATATAGTAATTGTTGTGATATATTATCTGGGAATTATCAGTTTTTTTCTACAAACTTTTTTTTCTCATTTTTTTTTTTTGTTTTTTTTTAATTTGTTGCAATTTCATAGAGAAAATTTTCTGCAGAAAGTAACTGATAAAAGAAAGGGAAGAGGAGGAAGAAGAAAGAGAAATAAAATTGAACAGTTGTTGGTTGCTTAGGAAAGTAGTAATAACATTGAGATAAGAAGGGATAAATGCTCATTCTTTCCACTTCTTCGTACTACTACTGTTATTCTACTCTTCTCTCTCTTTTCCTTTCACATTTTCAAAAATGTTTTTCATTTCTACCTTTTCTCTTCCTCCTTTTTTCTCTCTTTTTTCATGTTTGTTTTTTCTTTTTCTCTTTTTTTTTTATTATTATTATTAATCAAAATGACATTCGAGAATGAATAGAATACAAACTTAAGAGGAAAATGGAAAAAAAAATCAAAAAGCTTTTTTTATTGGGAAATTGTTGAAATGGTTTTTTCTTTCTTTGATTGTAATGATATTATTAATTACAATCCTAATTTGTGGAAGAAAACTATGCAAAGGAAAGGATGACATTGATGTTTTTTTGTGTTTTGCATGATTTCTGAAAATGAAAAATTTGTCTGAAGTTATAATAGCAAAATAAAACGTAAGTCTCATAAGAAAAATTAATATGATTTGTTGCTTGTGGAAGTTTTTATCTAATCTTTTGGAAAAATTTTTTTGGAATTTGCTTAAATATATTAAAGAATGCAATTATTTAGTGACTGTAATTAGTATTATATATGTATGTATTAGTATAATTAGCTTCGATAAAGTATGTTTCGGCATATTATATAACCATCCTTAAGCATAATGGTATTATTTCGAAACAATCATTTTAGAGTTCTTTTTTTGAAGAGAAATACGTACTTAAATTTTAAAATGTTAGTTGATTTCAAAAGCTGAACATTGCAGATGGAAGAACAACACGCAAGCGATGTATTAGTTGTTTGCGCTGAAACAACGGAAGATCAAAATGGTGCTTCAGAGAGGGAAGAAAAAAATCCTCAGGATATTGCGAGGCAAAAGAGACAGTTCGTATTCTTTTCTCGTATCTATTTAATTTTGTAATTCAAATAGTGTTAATAATTGTAATTGTGATTAACAAAGTCTTTGTTACTTAAAATTACATGAATAACGATTTTATGATCATAATTTTTGAATTTGGTTAATACTTTTCATTGATAATGACTATGATTAGCTGATTATTGTTGTATCTTATGATCGAATATAGAATAATTTTGCAGTTATGACTAGCCTAATTTGACGGTTGATTATTATTAAATGGGATTATGATTCAAATATTTACTTATATTTTTAATATGAATAAATATTTGAATTATTTTTAACTTCAGGTATGTTTTAATGGAATTGGTCGATACAGAGCGGGATTATGTGAAAGATTTAAGTTCAGTAGTAGATGGATATATGGCAAATTTGCAAACGATGGAATTGCCGGAGGATTTGGTTGGCAAAGATAAAATTATTTTTGCAAATATCGCTCAGATTCTTGATTTTCATAAAACGTAATTTGTTACTTTATTATATTTTTACTTATTTTTCACCATATCAAATCTTTTAG
Source organism: Dipetalonema caudispina (assembly GCA_013365325.1). Classification (NCBI taxonomy): domain Eukaryota; kingdom Metazoa; phylum Nematoda; class Chromadorea; order Rhabditida; family Onchocercidae; genus Dipetalonema; species Dipetalonema caudispina. The sequence continues at coordinate 71,792 of JABVXV010000135.1, read as the reverse complement.
CTTACAGTTGCAAATAAAATTTTCTGCTTTATTTCATTTTTTTCAGATTATTTTTAAAAGAAATTGAAAAGTGCCTTGAAGATTATGAAGCTGCGGGTAATGCCTTTGTTAAATACGTAAGTTTATCATTTTGTATTTTTCTTTCTGACGGAATTTTCAGTTTGTTGAAGCATTCTTCATCATAAATGATTCGAGCACCTTATATAATCACATACATAAAAATGTTAATATTATAAAAGATAAGAGGTTTCATAGGTTTATCATAGCCCATTTGGTATTGTCATCGATGACTGTCCGCTATCCGTTTCAATTTTAAATTTTTTTATTTGAAAATCTTTCGAAATCGAGAAGTTTTAATATCACTTTACAATAACGCTGAGGAATGTAGAATCCGTTAGCTCTAATAAGCTTTTCACTTAATGTATAAGTAGACGAATATGATGGATTGGTGCACGCTGTTATTCGCTCAGCTTTTCGGACGGTGTAAATATTGAAGAAACTGAGGTCATTAGGCTCAAAATAGGCATCATAAATAATTGGTTTATTGCAGGAACGGAGGCTACATACATATTATGTGAAATATTGTCAGAACAAACCAAAGTCGGACTTTCTGATGGCACAGGATGATTTTGAGCAGGTATTTGTGGAGTTTTTTCTTTTTTTTTCCTGTTCATCCCATCGTTTCATCGTTCTGCGTTTACTTTACTGTCGATCTTATTGTTTTGATATCTATTAAGCAATTGCTTCATTTAGTTTTTCTTTTTAACCAGAGTCATTTGAAACATTCGACTTCTCGATATAGGATGCATAACATCCTTTAAAATCTCGTAACATTAGCATTCTATTTAGTTCACTTCGTTACTAGAGCTCTCAGTTTTTTGGTTAATGGCTTGTGATAGCATCTTTTCGAACCGCATAAAAGTTTCGGAAGTGTTTTTCGCCGTGCTTGCATTATTCAGCTGTAATCACATAGCTCAAAAATTGTTTTCTTGATGAGTTTGATGCTGTGCTTTTATTTTTTACTCACTAAACCATGCATTTACTTACACAAAGTTTTATCCACAAGTAGCAATTTTTTTTTATTATAGTTAAAAAGATATTTCGAAAATTCTAGTTTTTCGCCGAAACAAAGCAGAAATTGGGTCATAAGATAGCACTATGTGATCTGTTAATCAAACCAGTGCAGCGTATAATGAAATATCAATTACTGATGAAGGATATTCTGAAATATACAGAAAGAGCGGGTGATCGAATGGATGTCCTGGAAAAAGCTCTTCAGGTTTGTTTATTTGTTTATTGAATTAATATCGGTTTCTGAAATATAATTACATAAACAAGATCACATTTGATAAAGTTTAAATGCCAGTTTTTTTTTAGTTTACTTACGAATAATCATAATTTGACTTTAACATTCGTTTTCCCCTCTGATATGAGACGATAAGTAGCTTAAATCAGGAAGCGGCACATTTATTTAAATACTAGAAAGCCAAACCATTATTATGTCTTTACCTTGATATGCAACAATACATCTAAGACTTACATGCAACCATGGTGATAATCATGAATTTTGTTTTTTAGGTGATGCATGTAGTACCGAAAGCATGCGATGATATGATGCAAGTTGGTCGATTGCAAAATTTCGATGGAAATTTAAATGCTCAAGGAAAATTGATATATCAGGTTCATCCATCTATGTTATTATTCTCAAAAATCAAGGATGTGCGTGAGTATACTAGTAGTAATTTAGCGTCAAGCGTTCCTTTTCAATAAATTTATAAAATTTTAAAGCAAAAAATATGTTGGTATCAATTCATGCCTATATGATGTGACATACATTTTGTGTGTGAATTCTGAAAATTTCTTTTTGAATTTCAGGGAACAGTGGCAATCTCAGATAATGCTCCATCACAGCCTTTCAAAGGAAAAGATAGGCGAATATTTCTGTTTGAGCAGTCTGCTATCATTGCTGATTGTATTTTGCCGAAGAAAGAATTTGGCAATCCTACATATATCTTCAGAAGTCAAATTATGGTCAATAAGGCGAGTTCACAACAGCTTTATGTAGTAATCTAAGTTTTTATTTTGTTCCATATTGTTATTTTTCAACCTTAATTCGTAAACGAATGACTGTGTAAGATATGCTGTAAAACCAAACAACAATTCTTCGATTCTGAGAGATTAAAGAATTTATTTGAGAATACAATTAACATTAGGGGATTAAATTTTAGTTGTAAAGCATCAAGGAATCTTTACAGGTTGAGAAATTGATTGATATATTTTTTATATCATTGTGAGGTATAATATTCTTCACTTGCTCCCTTCTTTTTTCTGAGCAATAATGTTAGCGTCTTCTGTCTCACTCTGGGTTAGTTTATTACGGCATTATTTCATCTAAATTAGAAGTTAATAACTATTGATCGATACATGATGAGATAATAAATAAAGTGGGATGAAATTCCATCCTGAGATGATTTTATTATATCATATGACGACGACATAATATCTAACATAAAGAATTACGAATTTAAATGGTTTATTGGCAGGTTACAATATGATGTATAGTTTGCGTAAGGAACTGAAGATCATTAAACAACACCTAACGATACAAAATATAAAAAATATTACGGAAAACAACTTTTTTATCGTAAATTCATCCAGTTTTATGCTTGTATCGATGTCATCTAAGCTTTCAATTAATCCTTTCATCTTATCGGTTATATACGAGCTAATTTTTATATGCTTTTTGGAAATAGTTCAGTAGCTCATTCATCGGTTATCACTTATCTCTTATAAGGCGAAATTCGAAATTCTTAGGGAGGTTGAAATTATAAATTTAAAAGAACAATGACGTAAAGAAACTTGAGGGAGAAATGGGGTGGGAAGGAGATGTGGGGAACAAACACATTATGAATTTTGCTTTTCTAAAAGATAAAATGCAAAAAAGTAATTGATTTTTGTTTGGAGGCAATATGTGATATAGTTTGAAATTGATGATTGCAATTTCTGACTCTCAAGTTTTGAATTTTCAGGTTTTTCTTTGCTGCATTATAGTTTTCGTAAGGGGGATGATGCAAGAGGGAAGGAAATAAGGATTGTTTAAAAAAGGAAAAAATAGACGTTTTTGCTCTTAAATTTGTAAAGGGAAGGAAGACTTGAAAATTTCATAGAAAAAGTACTAAACGATGTTTATTACAATATGAACATCGATTAACATAACCGATGTGTATATTCTTCATGACTTCTTGTTAATTTAGTGTAAAAATCTATTAATATAATGATACGGGATGATTTGACTGTCCAAATTCTTCCCAAAAGATGGTTTAAATTGTGGTATAGTTGTTTTTGAATTTGTAAGTTATTACACAAATTATGTTTTATTGCGTAACTTACATTGTGTACTAGATTAGAAATCTCTTGTATGTCAATTTTCCCAATAATGCAATTTTTTTTTTTTTTCAAGAAATTAATCACCCGGCACAATACTGTAGGAAGGAGTAAACAAAATTTTAATATTTCAACTTTTTTTCCAAAATACCTTTTGATGTCACTTGAATAGCATTTCCTTTTTTGCGTTTTTTTTCTTTTTTGTAAAGAAATATGTTAGTTTTTTCTAGCTTAAGTTTTCAGATGGACAAAATCTTATGTTTCCTTTTGATTTCAGATGGTATTGGAAGCAAATGTTCCTGATGAACCGTTGCGTTTCATCTTGAAGAGTAATGATCCAGCACAACCGAATGCATTCTTAGCGCAGGCTAATACAGTGGAGGAAAAAGATCAGTGGATTTCGAAAATAAACAGTCAGTTGGATCAGCAGAAAACACTTCTAGCAGCTTTGGTAGATCCCAAACGTTATCAAAATCAGCTTGCTGGAAGTGTTAATTCATTGTCATTGTAAGGTTTTCTTTTTCTCCTTTCGACAAAATATCAGTTTCTAAATGCTAACTTAGATTGTTTTTTTTTTTTTTGTTTTTTTGTTTTTCAAATTCGGTTACAATAATATCGAATCGTTAGGTGCTACGCTTCAACTAAATAAAAGTAAATTGAAAACGAAAAACTTTAGGTTACCTCAAAAGCGTTTTTACTATTTTTTTTTCAAGACTTTCTAGACACTAATTTTTTAAAGACTTCCTAGGTAATATATTGGTAGTCATGGCTTTTTTTTTGGCGCATTTTAGACATAGCCAGTAGATATAATCCCTCGTCTTATTTTCCATTTTCATATACGACGGAAAGTTTGAGTCCTTATGAAGAATTACTTTTGTTATATCTGATGATCGATATATATTTGTGATGATGCATCTGGTTATTTTCTTTCTGCACAATTTCTTCTGCTATTTTGTTTTCTGTTAAGCTTTAGTTGTCTTCGTTTTTCCACTTCTTTAATTAATTAAATTGGTATTTATTTCCAATTTCAGAGAAGAAATGGATAAGAAAAAGGCTTTGTTTCCTCGATTAACGGGTAAAAGTAAAGAAAGCAGTCACAGTTCCTCTGGTGCGTCATCTTCGATGTATCAGAATTCTAGCACCCAAGCGCTGTCATCGAAGAGTAATTCATCGACAAAATCATCGAAGTTGTTTGGTTTTGGGAAAAAAATGAACCCAGCAAATAGTAATAAGTCACCAGCAGTAGGTAAATTAAAATGACAACGAAGATGGTGCCAGAGCAAATCAAAGAAAAGGAACGAAGGGTGAATGTTGTCATGTTATCATAAATTATTAAGGTTATTATGATGATTAACTTTACTGTTGCCATATATACCTTTTTGATAACAATTACTTGCCTTTCAGTCGTACTTCCTTCCGTCCTTTGAAAATTAATGAATTTTGTAGATTATTCAATTGGCTTTTCGGAGGGCTGTTAAGATTTTTAATTGCCTTTTATATCTTTTTAGTAAACTATTGGATTATTCAACAGATTTTTCCGGTCTGTCCAATTGACTCTTCGGATTAATCCAATTAGCTTCTTTTTTTTAATTTAGTTTTGCAGGGCTTTTGGGGATACTGAGTAGGTTTTTTCCATAAATGAGTTAGTATTCTGAATTGTTTTTTCGTCAGAAAAACTTGGATACAAACTGTCGTCCATTTTGTTAGTGATAATTAATGCAGTCTGTCGAAATTTTCAAGAAAAAGTTTGAAATGAATAACTTTTGATCGCCAGAAATTTTTCGACCGATGAAAAAATTTCAGCCAATGCATTTGAGTGAGATAAGGGAGAAAAAAATTTTTTCGCTGAATTGGAAGCTTTATTTTAAACATTTTAAGACATTATTGGAGAAATTTTTCAATGATATAAAGTGATATTTTGAGCATAAATAAGAAAAAATATTATGGGAGAATTCTCCATGCTTTTCAAAAGAGATAGTGGTGGGTTCCATGTTGAAAAAAAGAGGTGATTGACTTTCCAAAATTTTCAGACTGCAAAAAGAAACTCCTCGGAACCCTTTCTTTTATATTTGAGTTTGACAGCTTCTTTTTGTATTTACTGGTTTACTGATGTCAGTTTATTTACATTTTTTTAAAATAGATTTCTTGTTATGCGGCATTTATAGCTTTTGTATATGAGTAGATTTTTATAACTTGGATGCCAACATTTATTTCAAACGATGAATAAAGTTTTGATGTTGTGTTAGAGAATTAGTGGAAGATGTGAGGAATCTTATTTGTTTGAAATTGGTTGTTCGATTCAAATTTGCTTCTGTATACATACATGTATAAATTGTTGAAGTATATTATATATATATATATATATATATATATATATATATATAATTTGAATTATACAATACACCTAGCAAAAAGCTTCTTATTTTTCTTATGTAGTGTATAAGAAAAATTAATTGATTTTTACGGTTTCGAAAAAATCTCTGATTCGAGTTTGCATCCAAAATTAAACCGGTGTTTCCTTTTTTTTCTCATATTGATATTCATTTACCTTTCTTCTTCATCTCATCATTTCATTCAAATCAGTACCATTTCAATTTATAAACGTTTCTCCTCACTTTAGATAAATTTTGGCATTAACTTATTCTTTTATTTCTCGTTTATTTTCCTCAATTTAGTTGATTTGTTTTGACTTATATTTCTCGAGACAAATTTTTCCATTTCTGTTTCATTCAATGTTATTCAATACAAGGAAGAAGAAGAGAAAAAAGGCTGTGTACATATTAATTGTAAAAATTTCTTGTTCATTTTTTTCTCTATGTTCCATTTTTTTCTTTGTTTGGCAAATGAGCTTATATATTTTTCTAAAAAATGATGCTATTATCAAGTACTGCTACCAGTTTTGAGCTGGAAAGAAAGAAAGAAAATGAAATTAGAAGTTTTCTAAATATCATCAACATCTGTTGAATTTTCCATTGGCAATTTATTTTTTTCATTGTTAAAGTGGTAAAATTTTGAATTATCTCAAGGATTTTTTATATGAACAAGTAATCATCAAAATTTTTCAATAAAAAGAAAGAAATTATTTCGAAACTTTTTGTAAACCTTTCCTTCTTTTCTTTTGCTTTACCATTCGTCAAAATTGCAGCAATTGGCACAAATAAATGTGATAAAAATGATTTTATAGTGTTTCGAATATAAAATTTGTGCAGATATTGATGTCCATTACTCTTTTTTATTTTTTATGTTTTCTTTTCAAATTAGGTTTTTATTTGATATAATTATGAAAAAGAATGATTCATTTGTTTTTATATTTCACTCAATCGTTTCATTCATCGTTCGTTCATTTAGACAGGTATATAAAATATTGATTGATGAAATAACTATAAATCATTCGGAAAATAAAAAAGGATCGAAGAGAAATCAGAGTGAAAATATGATAATATATTGAAATATTGTAATTTACCATTGTCGTCTAATCGTTTATTATTCAACCATGTACAACAATTACTTTTTTTTTTTTTTTTTCGTCTCTCTTCCTTTTCTTTCTTTCATTATTCATTGTTGAATTATTGTTTTAATGATTGATTTATTACTATTAATTGAAATTGCATGCAGTGCTAATCTTTCCCGGTTTCGATTTTTTTGTACTATTCATTATTTTATATATTCAAATAGAGCAAATGAAACTTTCAGAAAAGATAAAATAAAATATTTGTATCGGTATTTATAGGAGGAGGATAATCCGTTTATCTCATTATTAGGTGCCTAGTTTTTTCCTTTTTTTTTTTTTGAAACTTCTTAACCCTTTTTTGTATTCTTTCCTTCCTCATCACTTTTATCGCCCTCCCTTCTCTTCCTATTTTTAACTTCTTTCGTTTGCTTCTTTTTTTTTTTTGTTAATTTTGAATTTGAAAAACGAAAATTTTTCCAGGAAAAAAATCGACAAAATCTAAGTATTTTTTTTCTTTGATCTCTGCTGTTTTTTTTTTTTTTTTCACATTTTGCTTTTTCGAATTTATATATTTTTGCAGCCGTAATAAATACTGCTTCTGAACATTCAATCATTGCACCGCAAATAAATCGTTATAATTGGAAGATGGCAGGAATTTGCATTCCATGGTTTTATTAGGCATGAAATGAATTCGGTTTTCGATATTTGTATGATGCAGTCCGATTTTCGCTATTCCATTATTAAAAAAAAGAAAGTTTAGACGATGTGAGGAATTAAATACGAATCTCTGATCAGGAAATGACAATGCTTTCGATCACTGAAAGAAATGTTATGTTAGAATTTATTGAAATCTGATAAGGAGTTGAATGCGGTCGTTTGTAAAATTTTAAGCATTATTAGAATCTGGAAAAAAAAAGTACAATCGTCTATTGAACTTCAGGCATCATTGGATTCTGGTAAAGAGATTATATGATCGTTTGCAAAATTTTAATTTATTTAAAATACCTCTAATATGTTTATTAGTAATTGTTAATGTGACCATTTGAGATTTATTATCTCAGATTTTCAGGATTTTTCTTGGGTACCCTTTCCTGACAATCTCTTTAGATTGAAATTGATAAATACTGGCAAATTTCAACAGATTGATGTTCAGTATGTGGAAGATATATGAGATTGATTTCTGATAGATAATTGATGAGGATAAGATTGGATAAACAAGTGATTTAAATGATGAATGAATGATTTATTATAGAAAATTACTCGATGATCTGTCTAAGAGTGGTATTTCTTGAAAACATTATTTGATTAACTATCATTACTTTTTTTCTTTATATTTTGAGAAGATGTGAAGAGTTTTTGAACAAGTAAATATTGAAATAATCCTAAGGATGAAGGATTGTTGTAAGTGACTAGATTGAAAAAGTTTTCCTGTTGTTAAGAAAGAATCAGAAGGCAAGCAATAGAAATGTTAATAACTTGTTCTTTTGCTGTAGCTTTCAGCAGTTGTTCTGCATTGTTGGTGAGACGACGACGATTATGTGCGAATAATTCTGAAAAATAGATTTGGGAAAGATATGTAAACTGAAAAATATGTCGGATGCAACAAAAACGGTTAGCTGTATTTCCGTTTAGTTATTTGATATGTTATTCCATTTCTTATTTATTCATTTATTTATTTATTTATTTATTTATCGGTATATTTATTTATTTTTCGTTTTGTTATACTTATTGCATTGTATTAATCGTGACTGTTTATTTTAGTAACTTTTTTCTCTTAAATTTAAAATTTAATAAAAAATTATGATTCTACGAAATATGGCTGGAACGCTTTATGACAATGTACGAATTAAAGTCTCCGGGAAGATATTTATTTCATCATTGTGGGACATATTGTTAAAAGTTGAAGGAAAGTTAAAAAGTCACTACTGTACGCTGAGTTGAATAAAGTTGACTGATTTAATTAATTAATAATAATCTGATATATGTATGAAGAAAAAAAGGAATAATTACGGATTGATCGGTATGATGAAAATCTCGGTAGAAATGTGCAAATAAAGATATGATGCATGCACTATATCAAAGAATGGGAAGATGAAATAATTTAAATTTGTCACAGTATTATGTGTAGCTTATTAAAATCTGTCAAAAGTGTTGACTATTTCATTTTTCGAAAACGGATAAATAACACAGGAGAATAAATTTTAATTGTATTCGAAATCAAATTATTAAAATAAAATTTTGATTGAAATTCGAATGTAATTGTGAATAATTTGTGATTTTGCTTAATATTTGAAAAACATCATTCTTATTTTTTTTTTTTTTTTTTTTTTTCTTTATATTCAATTTTAGGAACAATCATCGGTGTGGGATGAAGAAAATACACATGAAGTACATGCTGTAATGAATTGTTCATTCAGTGCGGTGAAAAAAAAGCAAATTAGTGGCCATCGTGGTGAAAAGGTTGTTGTTGTTGTTGAATCAAATAATCTCATTAATTAAAACACAAGGCTGAAGAGATAATAAAAAAAAAAAAAAGGTTGGTTGATAAAAGATAAAAACAATTCTAAAAAGTAGACAAATATTTTCACAGAAAATGTAAAATGTTTTTTGTGTATCGGATTAACAGATGATGCATTAAAAAGCGATAAATATTAATTTTCTAATATTTAAAGTTTCGTCGACAGAATCTAAATACGATTTACGTATGAAGTGAAGTACTTGTGATTGTGTCTGATACGCAATCACTGCACAGCGATTCGGTAGATTTCTCGAATTATTACGAATGACAAGTTATGAATCTTTTATAGGTGAGAATCCTAAATATTGACAAAAAAGGATATGCAGAAGTTAAGAAAGAAGATGGTGAGAAAGGTTATATACCGACTTATTTTCTTGATTTAAATACGGTACCGGGTGATAATTTTGCTCAACAAATAAGGTTTGTCCAAAGTTGTTATACTTTTAAATTCCCTTAATTATGTGAACTTTGAACCAATCATCATTAGTTTAAGATGTATATTATTAGTTTAAGTTATGTATATGCACCAAAAGAAGGCTTAATTGTTTTAGCTGTAATAATTATTGTTAATAAATTCAAATCGAAAGCTCTATTAATGAATTTAAATGAGAAGCTTCCTTCCGGTTTAAATTCATTAACAATTTTTATTACAATTAGGATAATTCGGACCTTCTTTATTATATGTATGAAGATTGGAGTAAGAATGACTATTTCAAACTTTACACAATTGAAGATATATGACTAATTTTTACAAGTCATTTTAAATGACCAAATTGCATAATCCTTCGAAAAGTTGATTATTACGATTTAAACGTCTATTAATTCGCACTAATTTAATATGATGAGCATAACACTTTTACATATGTTAATATTTATTTAAAATATAACAAAAAAAAAAAAGACAAAATTAGCATTTAATTTGACTACCTAAAGGGTAATTTCAGGTATCGTCGGAAATGGTATCATTTAGTGGATTCTGGCCATGCAGTAATTTTCAAGGATAATCCATCTAATTTATTAAATAATATTTCATATCTAACTGATTTAATATCATTTCTACCTGTACAAAAGCAATCATTATCGCTAATATTTTCTGATTTACATAAACAACCAATTTGTATTGAACCTTTGCAAGATATAAGGATAAAATTGGGCAAAAAAATAATTTTGATGTGTAAATTTTTCTCGGAAGAATCATATACGGTTACTTGGCATGGTCCAGCAATTACGGCTAAACGTCAATATGAAGTTATCGTAAGTGCGAAACTTTTTCGTTTTATTTATTATTAATTAGAAAGTTACAGTCAGTCTAATATTAAATTATTATTTCAAATTTGGTAAAAAACAAAATGATTGGATATTAATTTGTTTTACACTGCTATCTATCAGTCATATTATAATTCACTTGTCAAAATTAAATCGTATTGATACTAATATAATCATTGAATTAAAAAAAATTTTCTTTTTTTATTTTTGCAGACAAATGATGAAGGCTATTCAATATTAACATTAAAAAAATCCGTGGAAGAAGATAATGGACAATATTGGGTTCAAGCTGAAAATATCTTTGGTAAATGTCATACTGTCGCTTGGATTACAATAATCGTACCACCTGGCGTTACCCATATCACAACATGTAAAGCAATTAATCGAAATAGTGTATTGTTACAGTGGAAAAATGCAAGAAAGGGTAATTCAAAAAATGTCTACTATGTTGTAGAACATAAAGGAAAAGGTAGAATTTCTTTGACATTTTTAAATTTTAATGATATTACGACTCACATATTAATTATTTCTTAATTCGGTTTCAATTTATTAGCTTAATTTAAGTTCTCATTAATACTTATGCTACTTTTTTGTTTGATCCTTTAATTTTCCGGCTTAAATTCGTGAGATTACTTCATCTACTCGTTTTTTTTCATATGATTCGGTAATATTTCACTGTCAACACATATGTAACTCGCATCACAATAATGCATAAATTGTAAATTTATTATCTAATCTAGGAAGAAAATAGTCGATACAGCGAATGTAATTTCCATTTATCGAAGCATCAATTGTTGTGAAAGTTTTTTATGATTTGGGCAATTTGTTGTTTCACAGACAAATGTTGTTGTAAAGATTTATTCATTATGGAAGAATGGTTGACAATTAGTAGTGAATAGATAGGAATACAACAATTATAGTAGTTTATAAGTAGGAATATGAGAATAGAGCGATCGTAGAATAGTCAAAGCGAAGAGTATATCGTCCAACACTCGCGTAGAAGCAATAGTAAGGAGGGCCCCTATTAATGAATTCTGATTCCTTATATTGTAATATAATCCTATTGGATGCAAAGATAAAAGGGCTATTTTACATTTTATAATAATTTAACATTGAATATAAACTGAGTGGAAATTTACATGAGAATTAATTTAACAGATGTGGATTTATTAGATGTTTAAGATAAACAAATTTTAAGCTGGTAGAATTTACACAAAAAAATAGATCAAATTTTTAGAATACAAACACTTCGGTTATTTATATTTTTATATATAAATAATTAAATCAAGTTTTTCATGTCTTTCATTTATGATTTATACATTAATTAAGTAAAACTACCACAATTCGTTAACTTTTTTCCCGGTAAAAATCAGTATTTTTTTAGATATGACTGATTACCAGGTAGCAATGGAAGGTATTATTGGTACATCAACTGTTATCACAAACCTCAAATCTATTCTCTATTCCTTTCGTATTTACGCCTTTAACGAATATTTCAAGGGTGAAATTGGACCAATAGTTGATGTTGATTTGGATTTGGCTCCTTCACAATCTTTATCATCGGTTGCTTTCATCGGTGATATCAATGCTGAGGTGATAATTTATTTGAAATTACTTTCTTACTCTTGCTTATCATTTACTTATCTATTTGTTTTTTAATAATTGAATGGAGTAATATTTATTATGGATTTCTTACTTGACGATTAATATTTTACTTATCTTTTACAGTTCTAATTGTTTCGAATTTTCCTTGAAATTAAATCTTAATAATTTATTAGATAGAATATATGGATGAAGCAATATACGCAGAAATTTATACCGTTTCTCGTATTGTATATGAGGGAAGATTTGCTGACGTGAAAGAAATAATACGTAAAACTGATAAAAAACAGTATGCAGCAAAATACTTCAAATGTGAATCCACACAAATTGAAAATGAACGAGAAAATATTAAACGTGAAATTGGTATTATGCATTACATTCGACATCGTAATATTGTTGCTTATCGTAGAACTGTTAAAACGAACAATCAGCTAATCATGATTATGCAATGGTAAGATATTTTTATCAATAGGAGAATTACTTATCATTCCGGAGAGTTATCTAAAAAAGCATAGTAAGAAGTATTACTGACGACAATTACTAAGTTCGCTATAAAACCAATCTGGAATAGTTTTCCAATAAAGTTATTACCAGTAAGAATAAGTATGTATTATGTGAATTAGTTTCAGTAAAAAAATTACCAGAAGGCTTCAATAAAACATATGCCGTTGTAAGGAATGAAAATTTAAACATTAAATACGAAACATTTTGATTAGAATATTTAATCCCTGTTGATTAGTTTTTTGATTGTTTTGCTTAACACATATTTTTTCTTCTTCTTCCTTAATAGAAAAAAACAAAAAAAAAAGTAAAATAATTCAATCTATATGAACGTTTCAAAGATTCTGGCTATTTATTTTTACGCTTTTCCGATAAATGATTGCTTTAATCATTGAATTGTCATAATAAGTAGCAAATATTAACAGGTCAAATGGTCCACATCTATTAGATTATATAATAGGTCTGGGATATATTTCTGAAGTATTAATTCAACGATTCTGCAAAGATCTTCTCTTAGCATTAGAATATCTTCATTCCTTTCAAATTGCTCATCTTGCTATTCAGGTATGAATGAATTTTTGCTCAATCTTTTTTATCGCAAATAAAATTTCGGGATACCAAATTTTTCATATTAAAAATTTGTTTGTTTTTTTTTTTTCAATTTCGTTATATTTTATTTTTGTTATAGCCGGAGAATTTATTAACGCATGTTAGTAATGTTGTACGACTTATGGTAATCGATTTTGGTTCTAGTCGATGTTGTAATGATGAAGCAGTTGCTTGGAATAATGGTTCGATTGATTTTGCTTCACCGGAACAAATTTCCCACCGTGAAATTACAACAAAATCAGACATATGGTAATTAATTAGTCAGCTATTCTAAATAAGGGTGTTTATACATAAGCATACATTCCAAAAATCTGTTTTGAAGTATGGAAAAATTAAATATATAATGATAGTTAATTGTTATCGGTCTTCGTAATTTCATTTCTCATCCGACAAATTGTCGATAATGATTCTTATCTTTTGAACTTTATCAAATGTCTATTTGGTTTATCAAAAATTTGTTTCAATATTTACCTACCTCTTGCGACTTTAAATTAAATTATTACTACAATGTGGAAACAAAACTTCTATAATAACGTTAATTTTCGGATTCTTGATTTTTGCTTTAAAAAAATGAATTTGCTAATTGATAGGAGTTTCGGAATTGTGTTATATACATTAACAACTGGTAGCATACCATTCCATGATGAATATTATGAAGTAATACGATTAAAAATCCTTTCTAACATTTCAACAATCGATGAGACAAAAAATTATCGGATTTATTCCAAGGCAATTATTGCACTCTTAAAATCTGTAATTATCGGAGATGCAAGGTAATAATTTAATTTTTTTTTTTCTTGTTGTAGTTGGATCACTTCCTATTAAATTTCTTCTTTTAAACTTTAACCTTATTTTTATAATTTCTTTCCTAATATCTAAAATAGACTTACAGTATTATAGTTAATGATAGAAGTAGCAAAAATGGAAGAAAAAAGAGAATCTGAAGAGAAAGAAGAAAAGAAGAATTGGATAGATTGAGAGATGTTTGGTTCGAAAAAAAGTTGCTGAATTTGAGATTTTTTTTTTGTGAGAATACAATTCCTGCTGATATTTTAGTCCTAAATTTTACTTAAAATTAATTTAACAAATTGGATTCAGCATTTAATTGGGAGGAATGTAACATCCAAAGTGAGTGGAACATCTAGTTAAAAGTATCCTTCCTATCAGTTAATATCATATATTTCAATTTACAGAACTCGATTATCAGCAACAGAATGCTTGAAAAGCGAGTGGATGCAAAGTGTTTGTTTCTGAATTTATGAATCGAAATTGAAATTTGTTTAGATTAGAAATTGGAAATGCTCATTATTAGGTTCAATACGTAAACATTAAGTTATAATCAGTTTGTCCTCATGAAGGAAATATAAAATCAACAAAATTATATAGATCAGATATCGATGTTGCGGAATTTCTTGGTGTAACTGTAATCTTTCATTAATGATATCACTATAATTTCAAATAAGGTTATGCATTCAACCAAAATATTTGCAAAGCGATCCAAACAAATTTCTTGTGATCCTATTTAAGTTATAATTGTTAAAAAGTTTGAGTTTTTTTTTTTTTTTGCAAAACCATTAAAATGCCTCCTATCCTTTCATTTTCATGTCCCTAAATTACTTATAGCAAGGAAGTGAAGAACTGTTTCTCGTAGATTATTTGGAGGATTACAAGGAACGACGTAAAGAGCAACTTCAACGGATTGGTGATTTATTTGAAGATTGTGATTATATACTTATCGTGAAAGATAAATTTTAAATTAGAAAGTGAAAATAAACTTTTATGTTTTAATTAGTATTTCCATTTCACGAAAAATTACTTATAGCAATGAATCGAAGAATTATTCCTGAAGGATTATTTGGAAGATTACGATGGAAGAAATGAGGAGCAATTTTGAAGGATTGGTGACTTGTTTGAAGATTGTGAAATTATATCCACTTGTTGAATTGTATTCTTATTGTGAAAGAAAAATTTTAAGTGAAAAGTAGAAATAAATTTCTATGTTTTAATTGGTATTTCCATTTTACAAAAAAATTACTTATAGCAAGAAATGGCGTAAGGAGAACCTTAAAGAATTGGTAGTTTGCTTGAGGATTGTAAAATATGAAAAAGTTATTTTCATCTCATAAAATAATGAATATACACCAAATCAGTAATTGTATTCGATCTGCTGAGTTCATATTTAGCTTTTAAAAGAAAAATAAAACCTTTTCTGATTAGTGTTCTAATTTCATAAAATAGTTAATGCTTGTATAATAAATAAGTACCACTGGGAATAGAAGATAAACAGTGCGTAGAAATAAATAATCATCAACAGATTTATTCCTGTAAATAATTGCTGGAAATTGAAATGATTTAGTTTGTAAATTAGATTCAGTTAAATTTCAACTTTTATGGTTACTTTATTGAATGTAATGAAAGGAGAAAGACAATGAATGAGCTTAGACAGATATAAATATTACGGAAGTTCTCATGAATGATATTTATTAATAAGAGAAATTTCGAAGGAGAAAATCGATTCATTAATCCTAATTTTAGCGATATAATCGAATCGCAATATTTTGTTAAATTAATACAAAATGAAATCAATAATTCAGTATATTTATCACAAGAAATAGTTTATTATGCATTTCTTAAAAAAAAAAAAAAAAAAATTCAAAGCGAAAAGATTTCCATATATAACAGGTAAAATTTGCGTTGAAACGCTAAAAAAACACAGGAAATAAAATTAAAATTCAACTAATAGCCATATACATACATGTATCATTCTATTTGAAGATTTCCCATAAGTACTTTGATTTATATTTTTTCTATCTATAATAAAAAGATTTTACAACGTAAAATTATTGTTAAAATAATTGAATTTTGAAAATTTAATCTTTGCTTTTTTAATAATTTGAGAAAGTTGAAGAATAATTTTCAAAGCATAAATTTTCAGGCAAATATCACTGATAATAGCAGTCGAATTGACTGATAAAACTATAATTGTATAAATGTTTGGACTTAAACATCAAATCGATTAATATTTATTAGTATTTCTTACAAAATGATGACATTCCTAATATTTTGCTATATTTATTTTTATAGAAGTTTATGTAAATAGTGTGATTTTGACAAATTGTACGGATGGGGAAAACCACTTTTATATTTATAATTAGAAATTGTTTTTAAAAGGGAAGAAATTTTCGTGAAGTCATTAAGTTTTTCGAATATTTCATTTATTTATTTATTTTTTTCACATGTCATTATTGGAAATGCTACAAAATTGATTATTTATTAGTATCCATATTTCAGATATCTAACATTAAGCAAACAGTTTATAGGACAAATTTGAAATTTGTAAATGTTTCTGGCACATTCCAGATACTGAAACATTGTAAAACTTCTAAAGCTTTATATAACTACCACCACGGCAAATATTGTGCCTATAATCGGCTTATAACACCCGCAAAAAATTAGCTGTACAATTTACATACACTTATTCAATGTAGCTGTTACCTAGCCAAGTTAATCAAAAATTTGAATTTGAATTTAAACTTAATGTTTGCATAAGTTAAATAATTACTACAAAAGATAAACTCATGGGAGAATTAACGGAAGATATGGAAGAAGCAGCAATAAATATGTTTAGCATACAACAGGATATAGCAGGAAATATGGAAAAGAAGTAGTATGCATCTACGGTATGCTGTGAAAGTTTATCTTCGTTAGGTGAAACTTCACATAAAGACGTGAACTTTTGAAGGTCAGTAAAAAAATTTTGTTTTTGGGAAATCAGAAAAATTTGCTCGAAGAAATTTGATCAGTAGCTTACGAACATGAGAGTCAGCTTAGCATATACTATTAGTTTAATTTTAATCATTTAGTTTAATCAATTAATCATAAGTTTAACTCTTAATTTTTTCAAAACACAACCAATTCAATTTACAGTTTTGGGACGCAAGAATTAGCATACCTTCACCACAAATGTTTTATATGAAGGCAAAAACATGAAATGTGCTTCTTTTTTTCCTCTCTTTTTTACCAGACATCCACTCTCAAAAAATAATAATAATTTAAAACAAACTTCATTATTCCAAAGAACTATTTAAACAACGTTTACAGTTGTATTGCTAAATCAGTGGAATATTTGGATTTAATATGCAATATGATTGTCGATGAGTATTGCAATCAAATTTATGCTATTGTCATTGAATAAGAATCAAACCAATTCGCAATACTGCAAAACTTTTGTGGTTTTGTGGTTCACAATATTTTTTTTTTCTTTTTGTAAAGAAAGAATTAGCAAAATTTTCAGCCTTTATAAAATATCAATGAATCAATTACAAAGAGCAATAAAAAAATTTCTAAAATAATTTCTTCCCCAACTCCCAGATCAAGAAAAATCTGCAATTTATACAGTTAACTAACTAACGTAACTTGTCATTCTTGATTATATGGATGACTTAGGTTTGGGCTTACCCACATATTACAGTTGGTCGAAATGGACCAAAATTCTTCACTAAATTTGAATACTCCAAACAAAAGCAGCTATGATGGTATGTTGACAATACTTACATTGTCTATCTATGTCGTTACCATTTCCTCCACGAGTGACAACTCTTAGATCTTAAAAATCAGGTACATTGAGAACATGGATAGATTACTTATTGATAAAAATTCAGAATCAAGAATTGCTAAAAGAAGAGGAAACCAAGAACATTCTCAAGAAATGAACCATTAAATTCTAAAATTTTAGTTTAAAAATTAGAAACCTAAAAGACAAAAATTCACATAAGAACATTTATCCAACAAGATGATCATCTGTCGTTAATTACTAATCTGACCATCCTGTAACAAGAGGAATAACATTAACGCATAATTGAATAATACTTGAAAAAATGAAAAAAAAAAAATAATTAAAAAATGGATTTCTTCTCAACAATAGAATGATTGAACTGGATAAAACAAACAAAACAACAATTTTAAAATTAGCATAAACAAAACAACAATTTTAAAATTAGCAGGTCTAAATAAAGAGACAGTCAAGCATCGTCAATATTCCCTGCATCTCTTAATGGTACGTTAAGCCCCTCAAACACTATTTCATCTATTCTCTTGAATAGAAAGGACTTGCTTAAAACAAATCCTTTCCACCGCGTGCATTTCATATCCAGTACGTACATGCACATTTCACATCTCACAACTCAGTTCCATTGTATAAAAGGCGATAATCGGCTACCACCCAGATAAAATTTGCATTTACGTTGTTTCATCACAAAGCAATAGCATTTCGCAACTAAAATACAAAGTTCGGAAAAAAATTCCATTCAAAACAAAGTGAGTTTAAATACGTTTGGATTATTAAATCATGTTCTTATGGCTTCCATAATTTCAATAATCCATCTTCTGCATATGATGCTATCAGATTCTGATGTGGATGATGACATAAACCATTCACTCGATCGTCATGTAACTGTAAAACAAGCATGAAAAATGAAAGGAATCAAAAAATTTAATTTCATTCCTTCATTAATTCGAAAATTTCGCACAATAAGTATTTATTTTATCCAAACAATGACTACTTCTATCTCTTTATTTATCTCATTTACAAAATATCTATTTAACATACCGGTAATGTACTTTCGAGATTGCCAGTAATTAAAGAAAAACAATAAAGTACATGGTCCTCGCCAACACAGTACACCCAATCACCACGTGGCGAAAGTGTGCATGCAACGAAATTACCATTTTCTGTTTTACCCGAAGTCATTGATTTAACAATCTGAAACATGGGAAGAAATTCATAGGAAATTAATTTTTTACTAATTTAAAAAGTTTTTAAAATGAGCATTAAAATGTTAAACAAATTCCAAATTATTTGATTCATAAGTTTAGAATTTACACCACTTTACCTGCCCTCGAATGTTCACAATAACAATCGTATTTGACCGATTGCAAATGATGAATTGATTGTCGGATTTTGGGATTGGATTCACACTATTCACGACTGTATCACCAGCTACTCGTACCGTATTTACGCATTCGCAAGTTTTTAAATTCCATACTCGTACTGTTCCATCGCTTGAAGCAGAAACACACATATGACCATCCTGAAAACTGTAAATTTGGAAACATGGCTTAAGGCTGATACAGTAAAATCATAAAAATACTACGATAAAGTATAGAGCTGCCGTTTCTTCAACGAGTTTATCCTTAATATAAATTCCTGTACCCCTCCGTAAATATTTATACATGTCTATATATATATATATATATATATATATATATATATATATATATACATATATATAGAACTATATATATGACGCCAATTTTTTGATGTTAACCTGCCTACCTCCGTATATTTCGCATCATTAACATAATTTGTATGCCCTCGAAGTTCCTTCAGACATTTGCCACTCTTTAATCCATGAACTCTGTAAAACAAATTACAATTTTCAAAATACGTTGCAACTAAGCTTTTTTCAATTCATGAGTGTAATATAACAGCGAAAAAGTTATATAACGTACTTCACAAGTGTATCAAATGACGCTGAAAGAACATGTGCACTATCTTTAGAAAAATGTACACTAGTGATTCCCATGTTATGTGCTTTCTCGATACGTCTTAGACACTGCCCCGTTTGTATTTTCCATACCTGAATTGTAATAAGAATAAGAATGCTGCAAAACTATTAACTGACAAAAATATGTGGACAGAATATTTGTTTAAAAATGGATTTGAAATTTATCAAATTTTGCTACGAAGGAGAAACGGAAAAAGTATGTTTCTCCTCATTTAAGTTGATCAAGTTGTGGAGATGTTTTAAGACTGGATGAATATAAATGCGATATCAAGAGATCAGAGTAGGATGTATGCTATTTGTAATTCTAGAGATATGCCAGGAAGGATTTATCGCTCGCCAATACCAACTAAAAGTTTACTGAATTTAAATAGATAACTAAACTTTTTCGAGTAAAGTACGAGTGATTACTTGAACCTTTAAGATATACCATTACAATCTGTTGCAATGAACCAAAAAAAACCTTTATTTTGCCTTCCATGCTGGCTGTAACTAACATTTCCGAGTCACGACTGAAACATAAACTCAAAACTAAACCATCCATCATCATAAAATTATCCTGCGCTTGATACTTCAAATCCTTCCGTAGCTTTCCATTCATATAATTCCAAACCTGTAAGAGGATCCACAAAATTCATTAATAAATCAACCAAAAAAGATGAAAGATTTCATATAAAGATTTTGGATACGGAAGAAAATCCAACCTCGATAAAACCATCCACTGAACCAGTAACCAGATATTGTCCATCTGGTGAAAATTGCGAACAGTGCGGGAAACTTGTTTTGCCAAATTTAATTTGACGTGCCATTTGTGTTGGATAGCGTTCCTCCTCCTGCTCACGAATTGCGGCTTTACCACGAAATAAGTCGATCTGTGTCCCTGAATGTTAAAAAAGTCCATGTTTTCATGAGGGGTGCAAAGGTCACATAAGAAGAGCTGTGTCGAACTTTCAGAAAGAGAAACACTGTTATACAGCATTTTTTCAACGATTCGACAGGATGAAAGCTGAATTGATAGAGAAAATGATTGTTTGTAGTAGTTGAAGTTGTTGGTTTAGCAAGTTCTTCTTAATACTTCTTAAATGGGCTGGGAATTGTAACTGCGTAATTCGGAAAACACTTAACAATTTAAAGAATTCTGAACATAAAATCGTAATTTCGCTTGACTGAATAGTGAGGATAATAAAATATACCGGGTGGAAGAAGTCCTTGATGCTGTTGCCATTTCAGTGCTTGCGCTAAAAGTGCCAATAATCTGGATGGTGGTACAACGTTCACTTCAGCGGACAAAGACTGCAAAAAAAACTCTTTTTTCTTGATAAACTTCATTAACTAGTAACTGTTGAATCCAAAACACATGCATTTGTATGTCGATTATATTAAACTACTAACATAAAATGAATCTGCTTTGGTCAAACTCAAAGCCAACCTGTGCAATAGCAGCTCTTCGCTTCTCCTTCGAGCTACCATCAGGATATACTTCACGTGGATCGAAGTAAGAACGAGCCAGGAGATTGTCTAATCGGGCATATCTGCAATACGAGAAAACTTAAATAAGGAAATTTGAAACATAATTATATTATCACCTTGTTTTAAAAGTATTATGTAAGGAAAGAGGAGGAGAGATGCTCTACTAATTCTCACGTTTTTCTAATCTAGACTCTCTAAAAACTGAGAAGCGATCATGATTAAGGCTAAATAGCAGTGTTCAGCACAGGTCACCAGTCTGGGAGAAATGGGCTAGACTTAAGCATGGACAGTAGCAAAAGTAGTAGTGTAAGCCACAGAAATAAATATGAAAAAATTGTCAGTCCCGGTACCTCTCCGGCTCCGTCGTTTTGAGCAGTTGCATCGGATCAGTTTGTCGCAGAAGAAGTCGAGCTGAGCCCAATTCACGCAATTCCGTTAATTCAATGACAATCTGAGATGTAATATGCAAAAATCTTATAACGTCTATTTCTTATTATAAGTATAGGACACGAGATCTAACCGGTAAATTGAAGCATAAAAACTTATCGAAGATCTTAAACTTACCTTGTCGATTCCTTTAACATCACCATAACTATACAAGCAACTTCTACATACTTCATCGCAAACACTGTAAAATAGTACCTGCTCGTATAAGTCGATTAACTTTTTAGCCGGAAGTTTTAATGGCTGAATAACTTTAAGCACCGTATCCCAATGCCCATTTTGTATATCATGCACAAACGAATCAATGCTATCTACCGTATTCAACGTAATGTTTGTTTCATCCTAAAAATAGAAAGGAAGGCTGATTCCAATCTAGCGACGGGAATAAATAGATGATACATCCAGAAAACACAATCATCTTCCATCAAAAGATAATCAAATCAAATACTTCGTTCAAAAACGCAATGATTTGCGTCTCTCATATGGATAATGAAACTAGATATTCTTGCTCAAAATCTTTTGCATAATTGTCAAAAGAAAAGACATTAACAACCGACAATCAATGGCATATCTGTTCTAATAATTAGGAGAATACCGTATGGTAAACGTGAAAAGTGCCAATAAATAAAATAAAATCTTCATTTTTGTGCTATGGAAAAAATTAATTTAGCTAGCACAAAATCACCCTTTAATTTTAATGATAAAAAAACTGGAAGAAAACAAACCTGTAGAACTGCCAATGTACGCATTAAGTTATTCTCCTTTAAATATTGTTCCACAAGACGTACAACGCTAAATTACAAGAATTTCAATGACAACCGAAAACGATTCACCAACAATAACGAATTATTTTTGACTTTCGAAATTATCCGTCCAAAAGAAACTAGCAATTGCCAAACTTATAGTTTCAAAAAATATTAGTTTTGTTTGGAGAAGAATGATAAAGTTTACCTAGATTTTTGAGTATTAGTATGAGGTCATTCAGAAAAAAGGAACTCGAGAACATGAGTGGGGGAACTGTATAATAAGTAATGAATAAATTCAGAAAATGAAGAAAATAACAAAACTTACTCCGAAGCTTCTATTTCAATCGATGTCATCAGTAACTGCAAAAGTCAATTATTTTTGAGTATGTGATACAAGTAAATATTAACGATTCCTCGTAAATAATTCTTGACACCAAACGATTTTACGGATTCTTGAAATTTTCTTGCTTTTTATATGAAAATATTGAGTTTAAACCGGAAATTTACCAAATTTTATCAGAGCTTATCCAGTGAAGTCAGAATTTCTTTACCATATAGTTGGAAAAAACAAGGAGAAACAGTTTGTAATGCTAAACTAATTCAAAGTGATCGGAAAAATTAGGTTATTCCCTCTTCTAGGCAAAATCACACGTAAATACCGGATAACCTTTGCTCATATACTCACTACGAAGTAAGGCTTTCCATAACATTAAAGTGTGGTGCAAGATTTCTTTTTTGATTTACCTGCCTTATTAACACAATATAAAAATATATGATCGATAAAGGTTTCTCAGAAATGCGACTTCCTAAAAACTGTGGGATGATATCCATCCGACTACAACCAATGGAATCGACTGAACAGACATACCAGGATTGTATACTGCCTTCTACATAGGCTCGCAACTAATAAAGACGTTACGACCGAATCTAATAAGATATTTAACACTTATTAAAATATTCGTCAATATTTCGGTTTCTTGACCGATTTCCAATGTCATTTTTTATCAGAAAATTATATCGTGATGAAGTGAATAGTTTTATTTTCCAACCAAAAAGAATTGTAGAACAAGTCAAGAAATATACAGTAAACATAATAAGTTAACAATCTCAAACAAGTAATAGATAAAATCAATGTATGAATTGATTGCAATTAATATTGGAATATATAATTCAACTCATAGCCGAACGCAACTAATGACACAAAACTCTTGCATACTTAAAGATTTGAAATTCGTAATTTCTAAGGAGTGAAACGAAATCCGGTATTCGTATTATTATGTAGTGCTATCTTTCAGCGAAGTTGAAATTTAAAAAAAAAGTAAGTACCGTTTGGAATAGATGAAATGGATAAATTATTCATACAGTTACCCCAAAAATATTTGTTTTACCATTCATTATTCTATCATTCATTTCAAAGCATTTGAAAAAATCATACTCTTATTAAAACAAAAGTAAAATTAGATGCATTATTAACTGAACAGGATCAATAAATCGAAACTTTTAATGCGGAAAGATTCACATCGAAAATAACAATACAACTGATTCCTTTTTTTATAAATAACCATTTTCATTCTGAAATATCTTCAAGATGCATTAAGTGTGCATTAAGAAACAATACATACAAATATTGTATCAGTAATAACTGGTATTTATCTGTGCAATACAATGTGAATTTGAAAGAATATAATATATCGAAAAAAAGGTACAACCAACCAACTAAAACAAATGAAGAACCACAGTAAAGAAAGCACAATGATATAAATTTCAAATGAATAAATAAATGAAAACGGGCTTTTTCTCCAAATGTGCGAAGTGATGCAACCATGCAAATTAAGGCGATGCGATGGTTGAAGACCATTGGAGAATATGTGAGAATTGTTAAAAAGATGTCATATTTAATTCTGTTAAGAACTTTTATCTATTTCTCACTCACATACTTATATTGGTAAAAAAATTCGATACTTACCAATATTTACTTCAACATTAAAAAATAGATATCATAGTTCAGTCTTCCAACGCAACAGAAAATTTGTTATCCACACACGTAAATCGTTTTCCTTCAAAATCAAGTTCGTATTGTGTAACAATCGGCCAGAATTATTATTGAGAATACGTTGTTGGCACTAAATAAACGAAATCAAAATTAAGTTGCACCGTGTTATAAAAATACATGGTGATTCAGACTTTATATTTCGATACTTACTAATATTTACTTTAACCCTCTTTGTTGACGTCCTTGCATCAACAAATTAACGAGTCAAAATACATTTAATTTTATTTACTTTCCATCTGTTCTTGACAAAAATGTTGGTTCTCTTCCTTAAGTAATAGTTCCTTTCTGAAGGAGGAGCTAATCAATTAAGGGAAAGAAATGATATGTGATACATTTTTAAAAGCTTAATATACTGCACCAAGTTTCCTTCGAGAACTAGTGAAAAACCATGTCCAGAATCCTGTAATAACATTACTAGTGATGCACTAAACTAACTTGTTGGAAATATCTTGGTATTCCGGCTTAGTAGGTTCTCTACTTTTTTCTCTTTCCCGCACTCCAAAAAGAAGTAAAACAAAATTCTGCCCTCTCGAAATATAAAACAGAGCCTAGTAATCAGTCTTTCATTCTTTATCAGAAGATACCAGTAACACTACAATTTTGAAGAAAAATTTCGAATTACGATACCGGAAATTATAAAACTTCAAGTTCCCTTTTTTACACTGCTGAATCAATAATTGTACATGAACGAAAACTATAAGTTATCTTTTCACATGGTGCGACGCGCTTGTGTGATTGTTTTTTTAAAACAATCCTAAAGAGGTAGTCAAAAAACTACCTTAGCTAGCCTATTTGTTAATTACAAATTTAACACTCGTAACACTTGTTAATTATTCGATATAATTGACAATGGGGAAATAACAAAATAAAAAAAACGAATCAAATCAATTAATTAAATGAATTGCAGCCTAACAAATATGTACATCTCGAAACTATCGAAATTTCACACCATACCTTGTGGTGGTAAACCGAACTGATTATTTCCAGACATCTGGAAACCTGATTTAAATGCCGGGTTTCCCGCCGAATATGTACTCATATCTGACTGTTGCTGTTGCCCAAATTGTGTCGTAGGTGGCGTCGGTAAACCAAAAGATATTGTGGTTGGTGGAGGCGCTAGATGTGTAATACCCATAGTACTTAATGGCGGCATTGGGAAATTCAAACCCGACAATTGTGAGGAACTTGTAAACGGAGATGCAGGAGATGCGGATATTTGTGGAGGAAGTGGTGGGACTCCGTATGATCCTTGTTGCTGCTGCTGGCGCGGCAAAGTTGAAAACATCTGAGGTACTATACCCGCTACCGTTGATTGAGGCGACGAAGATGCAGCTGCAAAGTCAAGCATTCCATAGATTTCATAATATGAATACTCAAATTTTTACATCCTCTTGAATTGAACTGAACAGTTCGAATGCTTAAAAACCTTGATGAAATCTTTCATCCCATATACTGATAAAAATTGAAATTGCGAAAAACATGATGCTCACGGTTATAAACAGGAGGTTGTGGTGGATACTGTGGATCATGCACATATTGCTGTGATGAATAATATGACTGTTGAGACATGGCTGCTAGTGTTCTACCATACTGCTGAAATAACACCTCTACTCATTAAAAAGAACTTAAATAAAAAATTCCATATTTGTTGAATAGCTCTATCAGATCAAAACTTTAAATTCGATCTTAATGATAGTTGCGAAATATATGTCAAATTAGTAACTACTTGGTGATCAGTTCACTCTGTAAAGTGTTAATTTTGTAAAGTGATTTCTCACTTGATAGATCAGTTCTTTAATGTGATGTTTCTTTCGCCACTTGGCCTAATTCTTGAAAACTCAAGTTGAGTAAACGTAAAAAAAAAAAAACCTCCGTGTCCATCGAATCTCTCACGAAATTTTGCTTTTGGTGCTGAACTTCCTGACTTGCATTTGCATAATTTGCACCACTATTTTGAGCAGAGTAGGGCTGTTCAGCTGTTCCAGGAGACGTCGATAACTCAAGGGTTGGAAAAGCAGTTGAAGATGGCGGTGCGATGCTCATTTTGATATTACTGGTGGTTAATGGTTGTTCCTGCAACCAATACAATGAAAAATGACTAACAGTAAATCGTAACTAAACTTCTAAAAAAACTATACAAATAACGATTTCTTCTGTAACTTATCGATACTGATTTCTACCCAGTGAGCAGCGCCTCACTTAATTTTTGGTAGCAAAAACTTCCTATGTCTATATTTTGAATTTCATTTCGCAAGGTCGGAACATAATAGAAACTAATTCTAGAAAATATAAAGAGGAATATTTTAATCAAAATTTCCCGGTAATATAAACCTAACCATGATGGACTGCACAGGTGCTGCAAATCCGGCAGAACACACTTCGTCCGGATAAGGACCACTTATTCCAGCCGAACTTGCTACTGTTGCATCAACAGATACAGCTGGCTAAAAATATCAAATTATTGAGAGGACAGTTAATGCAATAAAAAACTTGAAATGAAAAGATTTTTCAAAAAAACGCAGCATTACCCAGCTGCATCAATAACAACATATAATAGAATGTATGATATAACTTGGGAGAAATGTCTGACCTGTCTCAGAATTGGCGGTATAAACGAACTTGGATCAGGGAATTTTGTAATAGTTTGTATCGAATCAATTTGCGGAATACCTGTGCTGCCTGAAAATGAACAGTTTATCTGAGATCATTTTGTGAACAATCCTAATAGAAATGGGACTGAAAAACGAACAACAACCACATTAAGCAGTATGATTATGTCCAAAGTTTCGAATATTTCAGGTCGAATTTATTCGGAAAAACATGCAAAGTTACATTACAGCTTGCTTGAACAAACGGTTAATGTCTATTCACACTACCCAGCTACTGTGAACTATGAGTAATACAA
Organism: Dipetalonema caudispina; assembly: GCA_013365325.1. Classification (NCBI taxonomy): domain Eukaryota; kingdom Metazoa; phylum Nematoda; class Chromadorea; order Rhabditida; family Onchocercidae; genus Dipetalonema; species Dipetalonema caudispina. The sequence goes on along the minus strand of JABVXV010000135.1, from coordinate 44,280 downwards.
ATTTGTGGAAAATTTGTAAATAAACAAAATTTTGACAATCACGATTTATATCAACAGAATACCTTCTCTCAAATATCTATAAAAACTGTTCGAATGCTGCAATGTACCTGGTTGAGGGATATTGATGGCATTGTTGGAGGTAGCAGAAGGTCCAGAATGGCACAAATTATCAGTATTCATGAACGACACAGCGTCCGATGAATTTGTGCCATTTAATTGCTGTTTAAGCATCGCAGCAATTTCTTCGCCCTTCAGTGGACCTCGCCGATCACCCGGTATGCGATGCAGATAACCATAACCAATATCACAACCCAAACATCCTTCACCACCCCAAGCTGAATTCGGCGTAAGCGAGACCTGAAAAAAATCAGATATATGTGCAACTATTTAAAATCTTAAGAAAAAGGCTATTTTCAGTTTCCAATATATCATGATATGCCATTTCTCGATGACAACAGCCCACCTACTAACTTTAACTGTTCAAACTGTATCTTTTACTTGATCTTTTTACTATAATCGATGGCGTTGAATGCACTGAGACATCCCTCTATCATTAATTTCATTATTTTGAAGCAATGGGCTAGAAAAAATGGGACGTACCTCTCGTACGGAATCACTCTCCGTATTATATACGTATAATTTAATGGGTTTCCCTTCGTTAGCTTGTAAGTGAGCAATAAGATCATCGGCCTGAACAAAATAACATACAAGCTTTAAACAATTTCACAAGTTCTAATAACAGCCACTTAAATGATAGAGACGTTTAGCTATTTGTCGTTTAGCTTTTACTTAATAAAGCATTGTATTTCATCCCTTTACTGCCAATTCTCTTTTTCTGTTTGGGTTGAAAAACCCTAAACAGCATATATCAATGGTCAATAAAAATCATGCCTTATCTATGTTATCTCTTTTTTTCCTACTATAGTTCCCTCCCTTTTCTTAATTTTATTCTCCCAAAATAAGGTTTAGGACACTCAATAAATTATAATTTCTATTAGGGAAAGATCCATATTGAGAACCTAAAGCGGATTATATGCTTTCATCAGATTTTCAGTTTTTACAGATAAGACTTCATGTTAGTCAAGAAACAACCTTAACGGAAAGTTAAAATATATATTCGATAAATTCATTCTTGCCTTTTATTTTCAGAGCTCATTTATGGATCAACAACAAATTGATGTAACTAGAACTTACTGATAAACAGTCTTATAAGAGAATTAATCAATTATTTGCTAAAATGGGGTTTTAACATTCATAACCTAGCAAACCTGGTTTAGAACAGATTCCGCTCCAAGTATATAATCCAAATTAGATTGTAAGCCGGCAATTTCTGCCGGTGAATTAGGTTGAACTTGCACAACATGCCAAACATTTTCACGCGCTCCTTCAAATGAGCAGAACCGAATTGAAATACCGAGTAGTCCCTGGCCGCCCCACATTTGCGATGGTGTGATTTGTGTCTGTCGAACTGTTTGAGTTTTGCTGGAAATATGAAGTATTTACAAGAAACAAGTCTGCGAATCCAAATACAGGTGTCCGAAGAAAGAATATAACCATCTATTCTGACCTAAAGAAGGTAGTGCGAGATATGACTGAAGAAGATTTAACCAGGAAAAGAGTAGCAATGTCCCACAAGTACTGAGAGTAGCAATGTCCCACAAGTACTGGATAACTAATCATGTGCAAATTACAGAAATAAGTGGAGAATCCAGGATAAGTGTTCTTAGATATTTAAAGAAAACATAAACAAATAATTCACCTGTTATAAACAGTCAATTCTAATGATCGTTCCACATGTTGCTTTAAGATATCTTTTAAAGTATCATTGTCTGAATCCTGAAATAAAAATCAAGTTATTCGAAAGATTCTTTCCCATCTAACAACATCTCAAATTTTTTCGCCAATAGTCGCCGATTGTTGGGAATCTAAAAATTAAATTTCTATGTTCCACATTAGAGATGAAACACTGAGTTTTATAATACCATACAAGGAGCTAGTAGCTGGCGATATAAGTATCTTCAGTACATTCACTACGTATTTAGTTTATTTGATGCTCAAAACGTTCAGTTAATGAAAGGTACTAATATCATTAAACATGACAACACCGACTTTGACATCCACAGAAAGACTGAGAAGTGTCGAACTGTAAAGAAAAACAACTGCTCAAGAAATTTCAAGCGTGAAAGCTAAAATGATACTATCCTGTTATTAGTAAATAAAAAAAACAGCAAACTTGACCTCTCTTGAACCTTTTTTTAATTCTCTTGAACCTGCTCATTTTTTTCCAGGAGATTTATGTACGGCCGTAAAATGGAATAATTTGATTCTGTGATATTTCATGCATAACTGTGTTTCACAATATAGTTACGAATATCATAATATAGTAGCGACACAAAAAAAAATATGAAATAAAATAATTAATTACCAGCCGTGTATTCCCAATACAAACGATAAAATCGAAAAATGGCTCCAAACCAGCAGCTTGTCCAGGAGAATTGTCTTGTACCTAAATGTTTTTAATATGCAAATGATACTATAAATTTCATTTTTGAAAATTATTTTCTTCGATGAAAACTTGATAGAAAGCGGAAAGAGGATGCCAAGAATGCGGAGGATAAGGCAGAGTAAGGCAATGATTTAACGGATCAGTTTTAGTATCATCAGGAAACTGCACAAGTCGAAAGCGCGCAAACTTGTCCAGTATATTGCCATTATTAGTGGGCGACTAACTCGTAACAGCATCACCTAAATTAGACCGCGTCTCATATTAATTTTTGTTTCATATATATATGCGTCTAATGTTGGTGATTATGGAAGTTACTTTTGGTGCTTAGATTCTATTTTCGGGGAAATTCAATTGTTCCCTTGCCTCTAAATAAATGTCTTTACAAATGGCACGAGTTATGGTTCTCGCGGATCAAAGAAGTTTTTCCATGATCCGGGGAGATCGAATGCGATAAGTTAAGCAAAAATTTGATGGTCAGAAAGAATAAAGCTTACCGTTCCAAGCAAATGTATTAATCTTAACGCGCTATAGACCCCCTTTTTTCTGTCATGCTTTTTTTTTTTTTTTTTTAATGATCATTATAATACCAAACGATTTAAGGAACAGTTGGAGAGAAATCCTATAGGTAATTCTTAATGAGTAGTGTTCAAGTTCAAATTCCAGTAAAACATCGACATAGATGGAAACATAAAGAAATCAATTGATATTTATTCATGGATCTTTATAAGACACGAAGATAAGGTGATAATTCATTTAATAAGCAAGTAATTTTTAAGAAATGAAGCTCAAAAAAAAAACGGGAAAATAAACTTACTCTTAATACGTGATAACCTTCGGTACCACCACCAGGAATATTTGTACTGCCGGAATTTCCCATTGAAATTGCTGTAAAAAAAACTGGCAATAATTAATTATCTATCATTCAGGATTAAAATACATCTGAAAGCATTACTGTTTTGCATACTACGAAATAAGCACGAAATTCTTTTCCGACACAACAATGATTCCCATTAACAGATCTTGCAATCCTTGGAGAATTTTTCTTCAAAGGCATATAAAAGAAGATCAAAAACGGAACATGCAGAAGATGTTTAAGGATTCCGGTACCAATCTAGTATTCAACCTGAATTCTTCAAGACTTAACCCCAACTTCAGATACGCCGCACTTGCGCACCTCAACAGCTTATGCATAAGATACAATTTAATCTGATATTGTGCTGCTAATGTCTTAATCGATATTCTTCGGCAATCTGCCAAAAGTCTCAGTTTCCGAGATTAGGTGACGTGTTATAGTATTTCCCGGATTTCCGAGGATAATATATTACTGGGTTTCAAACATTTCAGTTCCTTGTCTTCTGAGTTAACCGGAAAATTCCTTGAATCCTCATGATTGCAAATTTCTTGATTTGTTAAAAAAAAAAGAAAAAGAAATGTTGCTAGGAAGCAATCTAAAACTTTCCTTTTCAAGTTATCTAGAAGAAACCAGACATTTTTGTGCAAATGATTGTTCAGTTCCCTGTGACGTCATTATGTGAAAATAGTACTAATACTTTTTGATTTCGTACGGCAGATTTGTGGGAGAAGCTGACTGGCGCCTTTCAGTTTTATATTACTGATATAAAATTAATGGAAATATTGCATCAGATCCATTTCATTTTTTCTACTATCAAATTTAGCGGTAACGTGGTGCTACATTACGCATCAGAATTCGTATAGGTTGTGAAAAACGAATATTTATTTGTAATAATGTTAGTTATGATTTTAGGATGGAATTACTTCAAACTTACCCGGCCAGCAGTGATGGTGCTTCATCAGATACGGATGATGATGGCGAGTTGACACATTGTAAATTGATAACTTTAAAAAATTGCCGATCAGTTGCCCTTGCTAGTGAACTTGCACCCATTGTTGGTACAAAATTGGATGTCGGTGGTATTCGTTGTATCGATCCACAAACAAAAGAGCTTAGTTATAATCCGAAATATGAAGAACTTTTCCAACCTATGGTATGTTTTCTTGTTTTGGGTTTATTGAAAGAAGATGAAGTTAATTTATTGTAAAAAATTCAGTAATGGATTCATTCATAATTACTAACATAGAAAACTTTCTGAACGCGTGGTATACTGTCTTTTGGATTTCTTGCGAAAAGATTATGAATCAGTTCACTGTTGGAAATTCAGATCGAAGCTTTTTGACTCATAGTTTATATATATATGTATGAATATACATATATATATGTTAGCGAAACATGTATAATTAGTAATGAAGTGGTTGTCGATTACTCTTCATTAGTCTCAAAAACGTAAGACTTTGGTAGCAACTATTTTTGATTTCAACTTTTAAATACCCTAACAGACTGCTGTGTACCTTACTACGGATCAAGTTATTATTTTGTTTTCATGTTCTTTTTTTTTTTTTATTTGTGTTTCCAGGCTGGACCATCAAATCCCTTCAAATCAGCTAACCAGACAGCGCCAAAAAATATGTTAACTGGTTTCGTGGAATCAGCACATGTGAATAATTTCCAATTTGAACAACAGATCAGATCTTTCGACACGTTAGGATTTGCTCGTGATCCTTCTGCTGACCAATCCAGTCAGTTTATCGGTGATACAAAAAAGGTATTGTAAAGTTGCCAGAAATTTATAATAAATAAAGACACATTATGTTATAGAGAATTTTAGTAATTTTTATGTTCTTTTCTCACTAGTTTCATTTATCATTTTTCTATTTTAGGCTCAGGAAACACAGGGTGCAAGTCTTTTCGAAGGACAGAAAACAGGTGGAGAAAAACGCAGGAGAAAACGGAATATGGACCCTAGTGATGTAGAAGGATATACTGGTATCGGGCTGAATTACTATAATTTTTTATGAATTATTAATTTTTTGGGATTATTTTACTTTTAATTCAATGGAACAGTTGATTTTTAGTATATTGGTTTGAAAGCTTTGCTTATCTTATACTTTGTCGGGACAAAATAAATTCTAGGACCGTGGGCAAGGTTTGAAGACGAAGTGGAAATATCAAGGCCGGATTCAGAATTGGCAAAGGAGTTGGAAGAAATCGTGAGGAAACGTCAGAAAAATAGTCGTGCGGGTCGTAAAGCAGCACAACAGCAAGAAACTATTGCGGATGAATCTTCTACATTACACCGTATGATTTTCTTTTAATTGAAAGTAGCGTAATAGGAAGTTATTCTGTACTGAAAAACAGATCTGCAAAAAAGTAAAGTTTGGTCTTAGTTTGCGAGGACAATAACGTGACCTTATTACTCTGCATTGTTCCTGGCAGTCGAATTATATTAAAAATTATAATTGGTGTTTGAAATCGATTTTATAATCATTATTTTAAATCGTGTGTTCCAGTGAAAGAAGCAGAGGATTATATGGGACGTTCATTTATACACGCACCACAATATATTGGTGTAAATTTACGTGAGGATCATGTACCGGAACGTTGTTTCATACCTAAAAAACACATTCATACGTATCGCGGGCATAATAAAGGCATCAACTGTTTGCGATGGTTTCCAAAGAGTGCACATTTGTTCCTCAGTGCTGCTATGGATAGCAAAGTTTGTTAATAATATGCTAATCACTTTCATTTTAGTTTTTGCTGCACCTCTCTCTTAGTTCTTTCCCGTGCTTCTTTCTTAACGTGAATATTCATATGATATTATCAGTTTACGACTGACAACTTGTTTCAGTCGCATCGTATTCCACCACGTTTCGAGTCGTGGTATCTTGTTTATACTGAAGCCACTTTTTTTAACAGTATCTACAATGAAGCTACGGTGTTGTTTTTAAAAAATGATAACGTTAGCAGGAATATTAGAATATGGAAGATTTTTTACTGTTGGAAGACTCTGAAGTTCTTATTTCAGATCAAATTATGGGAAGTGTATGGTAAACGAAACGTCGTAAGGACATACGCAGGGCACAAAATGTCGGTTAAAGATGTTACCTTTAATAGTGATGGTACCGAATTCCTTTCAGCATCTTTCGATAGATATATAAAATTATGGGATACTGAAACAGGTTGTTCTATTCTTCATTACTTCTCCACAGTTTATTTCCATAAATCTGTTCAGTTTAGGAATTTTGGTGTCTAGGATTTTTTTTTTTTTTCGATTTTGTTATTACCGAGTTTTGATTTGTGTTTTATAAACCTTTCTGGGTTTTCAGCTGTGTAATTAATTGATGTTTCTTTGCTACAGGCCAAGTTAAACAACGATTCCACACTGGTCACATACCGTTTTGCGTGAAGTTTAATCCGGATGAAGATAAACAAAATATGTTTTTATCAGGCATGCAAAATAAGAAAATCCTGCAGTGGGATACTCGGACGGGTGAAATTGTTCAGGTAAATAAGTTTTTTCTTTCTTTTTTATTTCCCTTCATATAGTTTAATCAGTATAAACCATGCATTTTTAAATTATAGGTTCAAATATCCAATCTCGTCTTATTTTAGGAATATGATCGTCACTTAGGCATTGTCAATTCAATCACATTTTTTGACAAGAATCGAAGATTCTGTTCGACTTCTGATGATAAGTCAATTCGAATATGGGAATGGTTAGTTTTATCAACAGCGGATTGTACTACATTGTTGGCTGGTTGCTTGTTTAAGGCCACGACAAATTAATTATTTACACGATGCTTCCCAGAGCTTCTGAAAAGCAGAGGTTTTGTTATCATGCGAGGAAACATAACTACCTGTAGCCATTTAGTGAATTAAGAAAAGAATTTGTTAGAGTCCAGATCAATTTATAATAGCTTTCCATTCCGGCTTTCAGTAAAACCTGAATTGAGAAGTCATAATTCACAGCATGCATTGGTACATTTAAAGTATATTTATTTCTTTAGGGAAATTCCTGTCGACACAAAACTTATTCAGAATGCCGGTTTACACTCAATACCAACGATGACGAAGTCTCCAACAGGTTAGTTCAAATCTTCCGAAAATTTGAACTTTTCAAACTTAATGATGTCTCCATTACAGTTTAATAAAATATACAGTGATTTAAAATAATGGTCGTTTAAATTTGTTTCAGAAAAATGGATAGTTGGTCAGTCGATGGATAATCGTATCGTATTATTCCAACTAATTGATGACAAATTACGATTTGCCAAAAAGAAAGCATTCAAGGGACATAATGTTGCTGGCTATGCTTGTTCAGTAGATTTCGCACCAGATATGAGGTTTGAGATATCGTAATCAAATGTGGTATGGAAGGGTTGAAGTGAAAAAGTCGAAAATTTCCTTTGAAATTTAGAAAATTCTTTGTGACTTTTAAAGTGCTCCAGTTTTTTAACAATATCCATACAGCCTTAGAAGAGAATGAAGGAATGAGATATTATTCGTTCATTTTTCCTTGATTTTGTTTTCTTTTGAAATTTGAAATCTCAGTTATGAGTTCTGCACCTCACAAAACCAAGAGCTTCTTGAGATTATCAGCCTCCTAAGTTTAATTTTCAAAAATCACTAACCTTTATTGTTATATCACAGTTTGGTGACAACGAGGAAAGTTGCACATTTTTGTTTGACACAAACTTCACAACTTCGAAAATTTAAACATTCTTAGTGGAGTAAATCAGAAAAAAAATATTATTTTTAGCTTTTTAACATCGGGTGATGCGGATGGCAAAGTATTCATTTGGGATTGGCGAAATCATAAAATAGTAGCGCGATGGAAAGCACATGACGACTGTGTTATTGCAACATTGTGGCATCCACATGAAACTTCCAGATTGATAACCGGAAGCTGGGATAATGTGATTAAGATGTGGTCCTGAACGGACTTTCTTGTTTTTGTGGGGTCAAAGAGAAAACTCCTGAGACTCCAAGGATTTTTGAAATTTGGTAATACTGTTTATGGACAATTTTAATTTCATTAATAACATATTACCGATGAAAACCTGAAATATGACTCGGAAATATCTACTTTTGCATATTTCTCGTAATTATCCATTTATTTTTCGTATCAATTGCTTGTTGTACTTTTGTTTTTGTTCACGTTGATTTACTGTTGTTGTCGATGGAATTTAAAAATGAGATATTTTAACTCTAATGAAATTTAAGGTTCACTATATTAAAGGCAATAAAATAATTGATTGTCATAATCTTACCTCTTTTTTTCCTAAAATATATATTTCCTTTTTCATGTTGTTTTCGTATCATGTTTCTTCAGGTGTTTTCTTTTTTTTTTTTGCTGGATTTATGCGTATGTGAATGAAATATTAGACGATTAATTTCTCTGAACCAAGGAGAAGATGAATTTCTTTAAAACAAATATTTATTAATCCCGTATACATATAATGTCAGAAAGCATCACATAGATTTGATCCTGGAGAGGATGAAACGAGACCAAGCTCAACTGCTGATTTGAACAAATTTCCCGTGGGAGATGAATTTTTATCATCTGATCACTACGATGAAGTAATATGTTCTGTATGAGTGAAATATCCCGAGGGCAGGGGATTCTTGAACAATTATGCTAGGCTTGATGACAATACTGCTCTTTGTAACTACGTTGCTTATATTTTCAGATGTATTGTTAAGAACTGCTCTTTGTGAGGTTGCGAAAGAACTTGAAGATCATAGATTCAGTTTTTGAGGTACTTCTGTCCATAGCAAAAGTTGTGGTGACTGATTCGTTCCGGTGAGTACAGTACTATTTCTTAGCAACTGGTCACAGTTTTTAAATGCGCTACATGCGTATGTTACGTCCGTCAAGTGTTGGGTCCTTATACAACACGTGTCGCGATTATCGAGTCAGGTTTCTGCGTGATTTCAACAAACAAAATGAACCGAAACTGAGGACAGTCCCAACGAAGTGGAAGGGTCGCGTGCAATGGTGGAGAGAACCGTGAGTAGTTTGAAAGCGTTGAATTTTAGCATCTGTATCATTTGATATGTTATCAACTGTATTTTTTGTCAGTATCTATAGTTTGTCGCAAGTAACTAATTTTTTTTTCTAATATCGTGCGCATTGCAGTTTATTTTTTTTTTTTTTTTTTTGTTATTTAACGTATATTTTCACTTATATTAAGTAATCCTTTTTATTTTTTCAGTATCTATATCTCACCGCACGTGAATGTCTTACAGAGAGGAGTCGATTTCACCTTTCAAGGTTGTTGCTTTCTAGTAAAAAATTCATGTATCAACAAAATAAGCTAAATGCATAACTCTTCTTATACTAAGCAAATTGACACAAAATTTAAGCTTATGCTTGTTTGTGCAAAAGATTTGGATTTTTTAGAAAATTGAATTTTTTCGAATTTTAAATCTGGATTCGAGAAGGAGTGAATAACCGAGTAGAACTCGTAACCTATATTTCAGACGGTCGATCGCTCTATGTGACATCTCTGGATGAATTGCGGAGGAAAAAAGAACAAATCGAGTTAGGGGTGAGTGCCACTTTTTGTTTTGTTATAAATTTGGTTTTCTAGTGAGAAGTGTGTTCGTCCTTAACCTAACTTCCAGAATATTTCAGAAACAAATTGTCAAACTTCTTGGTGAAGTGCACGAAGCCGAAGAATTGTACAAGCAGCAGCTGGAAGCTGAAAAACAAGAAAATGAAAGAAGACTTGCAATAGCACCACTGCCAAAAGGTACGCAAGAAATATCGTAAAAGTCGAATGTATCTCGAACGTTTCTGCGGAACGCTTTATTTGGGTGGAATCTGTTTGTTATTTTCCTTCTACATTTTTTAATTAGATCTGTACATAAATATTTGCACATATAACTGAACAGTACTTTCTTCTCCATGTTTTTATGAATTCAACGCATACATCAATAATGATGTTCATGTTTCATCGAAATGGCATATTTGTCGGTATCTTTCGACAAATGGATTTATTTTTCGTGCACAAATAATATGATTGCTGACAGCAAAATCGAGTAATGCTCTGAAAAAAGGAAAAGTATTGTGTGGTTTCTTTTTCTTGCATTACATTTCAAATTATCACTGTATCCTACTTCATCACAATAAAGAAAATTTGTTGTATGTATTCTTCTTCTTCTGACTGTAGAGAAGTGCCGAGAAAGATTCAAACTTTTTTTCTTATGTGTTAATTTGACCAGTGGCTTAGGAAACACTAGGACTGGGAGATTATTATTCCCACATGATAAGTTGGTAGTGATGTGAGACGACGAATTAGTAGGAATGAAGGGGTAGATTTTGACGATCATTTAATGGTAGGGTAGATAGATAGAAGGATGAATATATATTTGAACAAATTCCACTATTATATTAAAAGTAGGTTTCATTTGAAAGAGTTAAAAAACAAAGCAATATTCATAAGATGTGAATGGATAACTTGGGAAAAATTGTGTTTTAGAGGAAATTCAGGTAACCACAAAGAGGAAGTCATCATTAAAAGATGTGGAACAATTATTACTTTTTACTTGGTTCAATATGATTTTGCCTCTTATTTGTAAGATTTTTGACTTTTTACTACAACGTATTTATGAGATGATACGAACAAAATAGAAAATCAGAAGAACTGTACGGATAAAGAGTTGAGTGCTCTGTGAACATTTTTCCAGAAGATGCAAACCTGAAAATATACAAATACTGTTCCTTGGTTTGTACCGATTGAGCGCGTTTTTGACGTATGTATGCAACCATATCTGGTACCACTAATTCATTGCCAGCTACGAGCTGCATCAAGCAAAGTTCTATTGCAACCAAAGTACCACTGCGACCTATACCAGCACTACAGTGTACCACGGTACATGTCGGTGAAATGCGTGATTTTTGCAGCAAATAAAACGGTGTCTTATAATCATTCACCGGTACCTGAAATAATTCAACTTGTATTAGATACCTGCAATACCTTCAATAAAAATGTCCGGAACTTCGGTACCTGCTTATCAACCCATGATATCCATTGATAATGCATTACGGCAAGATTTGCATTTTCCCGACTTAGCAATAATTGGGTGATGATAATATCACCATTTTTTGATCTGTTACGTTCTCGCAATTCAATCCGTATTCCAGCGTGCATAATTGCGCGAGTTTGAAGTCTAAATTGCGAAGGGATTCCATCTTTTCTTTTTAACTACTTTATTTTTGCTGTACTACTCTTGAGAAGTTGAAATTAACACGTTGAAATCTTCAGAGGGTACTTCCAGATTTCATTACTAATTAGCTTATTTATATTAATATTATGCAAAAGAAGGAATGAATTCATTCAAGATCTTGAATTAGTTTGTCAGTGAATCTTGAGCAAATCAATTATCCGACTTTTAACATATGTAATTCTTAAATTTTAGAATAATAACCAACGTTGGTAAATATTCAGCACACTTCACCCTGTGCTCTTCGACATATTTGCAAAGCATGAATATAAGTCCGGATCGTTCTTGCCAAACCATCTCCCAAAAATCGTTTACTGTATTTGGTAGTGGACCCTATTGATATTAAAAATATTAGTTTATGTTACCGCAATAATTTAATTAATTCAACAAATAATAGCAGCTAAAAACTGATGTGAATAAACCAAGAATAAACATGGGAATTGAATAATAACGTATTCATCTTTATCATTAAAATTTTCAAAAAGAAAAAAAGATGAAATTGAAGGAAATCCTTCAATTAAAATTTTTTCTTATGAATTTGTCAGAGAAGCGAAATGATAGATACTTGTGTAATAATAAAATCATTTTGAAGAACTTTATGGCGAATATAATTAGCATGTATGTAATCTCCAACTCCGTGACGTAAAATAACTCTCGAACTATCCAAACAGTATACATCTGGAAAACAATTAATTCATTTTCGCAAGGTTAGGGTGTTAATTTTTAAAAGCAAAAGAAAAGTTTTTAAATTTACGTCAAATAACCCTTTAAATATATTTAATAAGAGTGATGGAATATTATTATATTTTTAGTACATATGTAGCTAATATTATATATTCGTTAAGTACTGTATCTCTACTACAATATGTTATAGTACTGTATTTGGCGAGCAAATTTTCTTTCTTTTTTTTAATAGGAATTGAAATATTGAAATAAGCGTCAAAGTTTGTAAAGTTGTAAGGAAACAGAAGATGAAAAATCACCATTATAACGATTTTTGTGATAATTTACAGGAAGCAATCCAATAAAAGCTTTTGCTTTAGAGGGTTTTATCGTTTGAATTTGTTCATATTGTGCAATAAATGTTTCGATAGAGGTTCGATTACACTGCAAACTAATTGTTGTATTAATTATTTGTCTGTCCACTTGTATATTTATTTTATTGTATATCCTTGAATTTGACAAATGAATTAGCATGGAATATTTCGAAGGAAAATTTGACACAAAATAATGTCAATACTTATCTATTAGAAGGAATGTTATTCTACTTCTATCTTTCTAATAGCCATTTTAGCAGAAAACCTAACCTATTTTTATATTCTAATTTAATTTATAAAATATGAAATGAACGAATGAATTTTTTCACATAGTTGACAAATTCTTTCACACGTTTTTGCATGCATGTTTCATAGAATTGTGCATGCTCATCTGCATTATTTATTTCAGATGTTTGAGAATCTTCTTGAGTTAGATGTATATTAACCGATGGTCGTTCACCTTTGGTTACCTGTGTACAAATGAATTAGTTTCAAAATTTCCGAAGTCCCATGAATTACTTCTAAAAGTGATATGATGCTACAACGTTTAATGTCGCTGCATTTAAAATCATAAAAAATGAGAAAAAAAAAGAAACATGCATTTCATATATTAAAGTTTACAAGAAAATATTAAAATTTTATGTTTATAATAGAAATTTAGAAAGTGATTTTGTAATTTCATGGTTTATATAACTATAAAATTTAAAATACTTGGCGTAATGTGCTTGTCTGTGTTAGATTTATGACATATGATGTTGGCGTATCGTGATTCTCCCTGTTTTTGTTAATTTGGTCTAGAAATTAATAAAATCATTTAAAAAAAAGGAAAATAACAAAATATTGTAATGGAAAATCTTTTATTAATAATATCCCGAGATATGCTGTAATACTTTTTAAGGAACATGTTATCTAGTTGAACAGTTCTGGACGAATCAATTCTTAATCAGATTTGTTTAATTTGCTTATTGTTTGAATTCACAAACATTTGTATCATTTAATTTATTATCAATAAGGAATGATGTTGATTTGCATACTAGCAAGGATAGTACTTTCTTTATTCTCATGCAGTTTTTCTGAAACATATTCATCCTAAAATTGATGCGATTATTTCAGGAGGAAGAAAAATCATAAATATACTTTGAATTAAACGATTCTTTGATTGAGCATGGTGCCTTCGCGCTTTTATCACTTCTATAATAATTATTGAGGTATTTCTGATAAATATGAAAGCCAAATTACTCAATAGCGATCATAAAAAAACTTTTTAATAACTGAAATGGAAATCTCTTCATATTAATACTTGCTTGTATTTATTTTGCATACCTGATTTTACCGCATATTCTGATTTTAATTTATTCGGTCAAAAAATTGAACGAACATATTTTGTATGATTAAAAAATCATACAGTACTAAGCATCAATGATATAAAGTCCCATCTTACCAATTTTCTTCTTTGAACCACTACTGCTGCAAAAATTAATAAGTCCAAATATGATATCTTTTCGCGCAATATTTAATTTTATAAGTCTATTTTGCCAGAAACATCTCAGACGTTAATAACGAGTAATCATTTTTTCATTGCATCATTTAAAAAGAGAAATTAATTGATCAACACTGGTTTAAAAATAATTTTGGTAAGAGAAGCAAGAACAACAAAAACAAGAATCTTCCTTAATAAATGTTCAAAAGCTATCAAAATTTATTAACCTTGTAGATGGACTATCCACAGTTTCCGTTTCATCATGTCCCTAATTAAATTAATACATTATGTGTTATAAATTAACAAATGAAAAGAAAGTATTAATTTTGATATAAAATAAAGAAAAACGATAAAAATAAGCTCTATATTAATTTTATATTATTATTTAAATAATCGCTATAAGTTGATCCAATGTTTATTCTTTACTATTGAATGGAAAATGAAAAATACTTTTATATGAAAAATTAATGTCTGTATTTAATCTCTACATCTTTTTAAAATGGGAAGTTGATTACAGTAACATTGGAAAGAGTTGATGCTTCAGAAATGGTTCGTTCAAAAGTTGGTGTGGATTGTCGTCGATTTGGAAATGAATTTGGTGTTCGTTGTTTTATTGTCACTAGCTGCTGTCCTCTGCACTTTTAGTTGCATAAAATCAATTTTCAATATTTCCAATTAATTTAAATAATAAATATTTCCTATAAAATAGTAGTAAAAAAGTTGCCGAGAGGTGTTTGAAATATTTCATTTTTAAAATGTCAGAAAATTTGTTAATCGAAAATCAGAAATGCATGAATTTTAATTTGGAAAAAAAGAAGTTGAAGGAAGTAATGATTGCTCCAAAGACGTTTGTTATGAACAGCAGAGAGTGATTTGTAATACTGAAGTATAAATAAAATATGAATGATATATATATAATCTTGTATGAAGCAATTAATTAGCTTAGTATTCTGAATAACAGTATATCTCATATCCGGTATAGAACTGTATGCTTAGAAAGCAAGAAATAAAGGGACTAGTTAGGCAAAGTCTTAAAATTCTGTAATAATTAATACCTGAAATGCTTGCTGGAACGAGCTACAGGCATCGGATTCAATGACTCAACATTCTGTTGAAAATCAGAAATATTTCACTTGTCTTTATGAATTTCATTGGGAATTTTCAGTGTTTAAGTTATTTGAACAATCTTCAGTGTTTTAATGCCGGAGTACCAAAAACACGGACAACTGGGAAAAGCTGTAAACCTCATACAGGAATTAAATTAACCACCAACTTTATTCTTTTTTTTTCGACAACTTCTGTGTTTGATTTTTGTAGCATTTCGATAAGCACCGTGATTTTTCTCTAATGTTTCATCCTGAAATTTACTTTATTACCTACTAAAGAAAAATGCTAAATCATACCTAGAATATAAATTCCAATTTTAGTACATTCAGTCTTAGCTTATTTCTACTCTTTTTCCTCTATTCAATTTTTACATTTGCATTTCTTATTTTCTACAACTATTTTTTTGTATTTGTATTTTGCATTTTAGTTTAAGTGCGCATATGAAATCATCCGCTTAATTTATTTAATCAATCAATGTATTTTCACTCAACTTTATTAATCCCACTTAAAACTTGACTGCTGTTTTTGACAATCAATAATTGATTTAAATTAATGAATTTCGGCTGATAGATTCTGTTAATACCATTTATTTCAAGAGGAACAGATTATTTCATAAATTTTGAATTTTTTAAAAATTTTTAAACAAAAAATCTTTTTTTCACAAATATTTCGATATATTGTAACGTCCACAATAAGTTCTATTTACTTTGTTAGGTTACGTTTTACGTGTTGACATTGATATGAGCATAAATTTGAATTGATTTGAACTTCGTTAATTGCAGATTAATTAATGTTTATTTTAATTAGCTTATACGCAGAATATGTTTTTGAAATTATTAACAAAAGATGAGCAGGATAAATTAAATTCAAAAATTCCGAAATAAATTTCAAATTAATAAACCTACCGTACTTCTTCGGCTCATTAATCTTTTAGCAACCGATCGTTCAACGTTTATAATAAAAGTAAAAATGAAGCAAATGTCACTTTTACTTTTTTATCTACTTCATTATATGTGAATGCAAATTTAGGGAAAAAAAAAAAATATTTCTTAGGATTTATTTGGAATTATACTATAAATGAAGAAATGATTATTACATTAATTTTTCTCTGCGCTTCTTTTCTCAGTTCTTCCTCTTCCTCATGGAGATAAAAAGTAAGAATTTATCAAACAATTAAAATCTAAATTTAGTTTGGTAATATTTACTGTTTAATAGTGCTTACGACAAATTTGAACGTTCATTTTCTATTAAATAAAAGTAAATTTTGCCAAATAAAATATATAACTTTGAATTTTTGAAGAACAAAAAAGAAAAATGTGATTTTTGTCACGCATCACTTACGTGAGGATAAGTAGCAAACATTTTTTTGTTAAAGTAATTAGTTTTGTATGTACGTATATAAGTGATTAAGAAAATTGCTGATGATATGTATGTCATTACCAGCAATTTTCTTAATCATTTATTTTGTTGTCTAAGATATATTACTCCATTATACATATATATAGGTATAGGTATAGGTATAGGTATAGGTATAGGTATAGGTATAGATACAGAAATAGAATAGTAAGATGCTGTAGATTCATTCTTATTCAGTTGAGCAAGTTTATTGATGTGTCAAGAGGTGTCGAAAAGGTTCCCAACTAGACATATATCTTTTTTCTTTCGTCCTTTAATGATGCCTAAATGAGATATTAATTTAATTATCGATTTTGAGTATATTTGCTAGTAGCTTATCTTCTACTAAATTAACCTAATTGTATCACAATATTCCAAATGTTTTGGAAAAAAGATTGTTAAAAGAGCTAAGCGGTAAAGAACTCCTAATAGGTTTTTGTGATGATTTTGTTTCGAATTGCACTGGTTTCATAAATAGTATAATCCGTTGTTCGATTACTTGGTAAATTGTAGAAAATTGGTTAGGACAAATCGAGAAGTTTGACCTGGAAGAGGTCGAGATCGAATCAAGACAAAAATATCTCATAATCTAACTTAAGGTTATCTAACCACTTTTTTTCAGGTCAATCTGTAGATTTTTCAGTCTTATTTTTAGGCTACACTAGTATATCATATTGACTATTGCATGAATAATAATATCCATGTAATCTGGAAATAAAAATGGAATTAATGTAATCAGTTTTATAGAAGAAATCTAATCGAAATTCATGTTCAGATTCCATTTTTATCTGTATTAAGTCATACTTCTTACGTATGAAACGTCTGGCATCTATTTTTACTATAATCATGACTACGAATATGAAAAAAATGGTGGGAATGTTGAAATTGTTTAGAATTAACTTATAGTCAATTACTTTAGCACTTTAATATTAACATTTTCATCAGTCATTTTTGCGTATCATGTCTGGCAGATTCTTCTAACACGTACTTTTTCGTGCAACAATCGATTGAAATAGTTAAAGTGCTTGGTATTTGGTATTTAAATTCTTTAACATTTCAGTGGCAAACTGAAACGTGCAGTAAAACGATGGATAATGTTTCGATGGATACAGTAGGATAATGGGAAGACAAGGTGTAATACAGGTTATCAAGCAAGAAATTATGGTAAGATAAGCAATTTTTACATCTTCTTGGATGAAAGCAGGGTATGTATTGTAAGGATGATTAAAAGGATAATTTTACTGTTTAGTGTTGTAAAAAGAAAAACGAAAATATTACTTTGTAGTTTTAATTTGTAAAAATTATATAGCACTTGTTAAAGTTTTGTAGCAATTATTTAACAGTAGTTGAATTAACTTATTCATACTAGTTAACCTAATTTTAGAGCAATTAAAAAGAGCTTTTTTCATTTTTTTTTTTTTTAGGAAGAAATTAGTGGTTCTCGTTGCTTACAAAGAAATTCCAACAAAATATTTCCTAAAAAAGAAGAAATGGATACTGTTTCATCTGCTGTTATTAGTACAACGGCAATCAACCCTATATCATCATCAACTCAACTTTTACCATTTAAAGGTTTATTTGGTTAATTTTCTACAAAATCGTTTTAAATTCTAAATATTTGGAAAATTGTAGCCATTCGGCTAATCGTTACATGATGCATTGATAATTGCTATAACTGCATAATGCGGTAAACAAGGCTTTACTGAGCTGTTTTCAATAATCTCACAAAGAAGTTTCAATAATCATGATTGCAAGTTTTTAATATTTATTGACAACGTCTCCCAATAGTTTACGTACTTTACGTGTTTGAACATCATATGTGGAAATATTGTATGAATGAGAGATATAATCTTCGACGGTTGACTTGTGATAAAGATGATCTTACAACACTTAATATCTTATATCTTTTAATATTGCATAAAAGCATTAATCGAGGGTAGCAATAATAACAGTATGTAATTTTGTGCACTGTATTAAGTACTGTCTGTCAAAATTATTGTAAGCATCGTAATGTACACTCGAACTTAAAATAGATTATTTGAATACTATTATTATGGTATAATAGACCATTTCATATAATACAAAATATTTTTGCACCCTATTACCCCTCAGTAATTACTTAATTTGAGAACGTTTCGAAATCATATGGATACTGTAATGAGTATGTAGTGATGTTTATACATACTTTTATAAAAAATAAGAGAACAAATTACTTCTTAAGTTAGTTTTAACTTTTAAATAAGAAATTCAAATAACATGACCTCGATTTAAATGGGATTGCTATTGAGGACAATCAGAAGAAAGTATATTACGTCGCATGGATCCTGCTGATGACCTGCAGTTGATGTGTACCAAAAAATGTATACCATGCCATCGTTGTGGTTCATCGATGAAATTTTTTATGCGCCGCGTAAAATATCTGAATACTGTAAAGGTAATAATGCACAGTGCTTTTTTTTTGCATATTGTAGATGAGAAAGTGTTTTTAAAATTTCATTCTGTGTTAACTCTGTACCATAAAAAGTTTACATTTACACTTTTATGATATTCATACTTACCTTTTGTGAATTTTAGGAGTATCCAGCATATCGTTGTATGAAAAAGAAATGCCAAACATTCCGATCACCTCGTACGTTAGCACGTGAGTGTAATATGCTACTACGTCAAGGTTTTGGTGATGGAAGATTCATGAGTGTAGCGCCAACAACCAATGCTACCAGACAACTCAAAGTAATTCAATTTTTTGAAATGATACCGAGTCTAGACTGCTCTTTTTCTTAATAAAATTTTATCATATTTTTTATTATTTGTTATAGGAAGCATTTCCTGATCATTTCAACAAGCAAGAAATGGATGGAATTCAAGGATTTCCTACTACTTTTAGGGATGATTTTGATGGTACATTTATGTTTGGCTTACTTACGGCAGTAGTTAGCTACGATAGTTACAATAACTGTTGCAATCCTCGTCATTATCACAATTAATGCCTAACGGTTGGATAGTTGGAATTGCCTGCCGGATTTTGGTTGTGCGATACAGCGGTAAATATGGTAATATAGGTCAAAAGTATTTCGCTAAATTCATTCCTTAACTAATTGAGCTATCAATGAATTGGGCCTACCTTTTTTGCTCGATCAGCAAAGTGCTATTTTTCTTGAACTGGACGTAATTCCCAACATGTTATATCATCAAGTCTTTATTGCTGTTACCGTGTTACAGATAAGATCCTGGTTTTTTTAGTGGTACAGAAAGTTGTTAGTTGTAAAGGGTTGAAATACTTATGGCATTGAGAAAGAAAGGATGGATGACTTTTTATTGTCTTCTGATAAAACTCGAGGAAATCTCGGATTTAAAAAATACTAAATGCATTCTATTTTTGCAGCTTTTTCAAATAATCCAACATTATTAGCCAGCTCTGCTACGAGCAGTATTATCCGCGAGAAGGAAGCGTGGTATGCTCTGAGAAATGCCAAGCAATCACTGGATGTTTTGGCACATACCGATGGAGGGCTTTCACTACGATTACATCGTATCATTAGCGAAATTCATGCATTGGCTACACAGTTCAAAGAAATACCGAAAAAAGAAGGTAGGTTGACTATTGTTTTCCTAATTTAACCAATTTATAAAATAAAAATTGCGTTAGTGTTTGATTCAATGCCATTTAGACAAATGATCAAAAAAGAAGAATAATACAGCGATATCATGTTGTATTTAATAAATTTTGGTTTTATATGAAGCAAATTAAATCTGCAAAAAGAATTGATGCTAAATTAAAATTTTTCCAATAATAACAATTGTTCTGATATCAAATTGCCATATTTTACATAGAATCCGTCAATAAAACATTGGAATGCAGCAACGGACCAGTAGGAACTGATGGAATGCATGAAATGGATGATGAAGGTTATGATTCCATGAGACGATCAACAGCTACTGATCTGATATCATTAACACTTGGTGGTGATTCACGATCATCATTTGATACTGAATTAAAATCTGAAACAAGCAGCGTTGATTCATGTATTTTGATGAAGTAAGTAATCAGTTTTTACAAGAAATCAACATTCAATAACCATTTCTTATAGAATATCCGGGCAGAAATTCCTCCGATGATGTTTGAGGTACTTCTCTAATCGATGCGCCCATGTATTGGAAATGGGCTTTTATGATGTGAGTCATGAAATGTACGCAAAAGACTGATCTCAATCTTATGTTTTTCAGATCTTTAAATGGAAAACAATTTCTACTTCAGATTACTTAATTCACCGAGCGTCAATCACCCATTGACAGTATATCTGCTTCTCGAATTATTTCCAAATTTTTCGTTTAAGAAATTACTTTCTTCAACTTTCTATTTGCAGAATGCCTTCCTCAACATCAGCATTATCTCCCAGCGTAACACCAGTGCAACCTATACGTTGGATTAACATTTCACGCCATTCACCATCATTTAGCGTGAAAATGGTAGACGGCACTGGTAGCGGTAAAAACTATCATTTTTGTTATATCATTTCATCAAACTTTTAGTTATTATTAGTAGCATTTAACTTTCGTCCTCAAAAGTTTTGTTTTCAAATTTGATTTTAATAAAAGTAGCTCACAAATTTTATATTTAGCAACAAGGCAAACAATTGATCAGAGGAAGCATACGGTAATTGAGCAACAAGGCGCTACTCTTTATGAATCATTTTCGGTACGATTTTCTTTTTAATTCTAAAATTTTAAAAAAGTTCTAGTAATAATTATAACGATGAAAAAAATCAATAAACTAAATTGAATCATAACTAGTAGTGAAAATTCAACAGAAACATGGAAAATGTAGTAATTTGACGAGTTCAATATTTATAATGATAGTAATCTATCTTTCCAATGCCAATAACAACATTGTTAAAGTATAAATTTTTCACTTCCGGATAGCAAATTTATGCTTGAAAATTTTTATTTAACCATAACATTGCTTTTTAAATATCCTTTCCCAGATGGTTTGATATGTTAGTATTAAGAGTTTTACTGGTGCGAATAGCCAGAGATAATTCTAATGACTTTGATAAAGATTACAGAAGGCGAAACGTCAAAGCTTTTTAAAAAGACCTATTTTATCAAAAATCACTTTAAAAATCTTTTTAAAATATTCAAGTTGCTGCAAATTCGAGTAATTAAGTACTTTCCCTTTTTTTCACTCCTTTCTTCTTTATATTTAGAACTGTCCCAATGGTAATACTAACAGTTCGCATGAACCTACCACAGCTTCAAGATCCAATACAACATCATCATCATCATTACCAACTATAATATACGATCAACCATCGACAAGTTATAGTTATGGTACAGCGATGAATATTACTCCAAATCCGGTATACTGTAGTATTCCCACTTAAAAATACTGTAGTATTCTCATGCTATTTAAAAATAATACGCTATCCGTTCAAATGCAATGAGACAATTTTTTTCCGAACGGAGAATTTTTTATGAATTGATAAAAATATATATATAAGTGCATATATTGCAATTGTTAAATCATTACCATTTACCTTTAAATGTTCTACAATTGAAATATAGAAAAAGAATGATTCTATGGATCCTTATTATTGTGTTACTGTTGGTAATGTTACTGTATCATTTCTACAATTTTCTACTTTTTTTGATAAGTTCCAGTAAACAATTCAGATTACAGGTCACGGAATCAAATCCACAACTAAGCAGCAATGATAATAATGAAGGAACTTCGAAAAGTGAACCGATACCAATTTATGTACGACCAAGTGAACTATGTTTCGATGATGTAGCTGACGGTGGTGAAATATTGAGTGAATTCTTTATGCCATCATCAACATCCAATTTTCAACCAGCAAAATCTTCTCTGACAAATGATACTACTCTGACTACTCCGGTATTCACAATATTTTTGATTTTCAATTGATCTTAAATAAAATAGTTTAAAGGAAAATCATGCAATCAATTTTGAATCAAGTTGGAAGAAGAAAAAAAAAAGAAAAGAATAATAGAACTGACCCTAATATTTGTTAGTTTCGGTTTCAAATTTTGAATTCTTTATTTTGTTTTTTAAGGTTATGTCAACAGGATCAAACACGATACCAATAGTAACATTTGCACAACTTTGGAATTTCAATGATCAGCAATATGATCATAAAGAGACAAACCCTTTTTCTTCACAAGCAACATCGGCTACAATATGTATATTTTTCGTTTGTCATTAATTTTGAATTTTCACAAATTAAGATCAAGAACAATAACAAATTATTTTATGGTTGCAATGAAAGACACAAAATCGGTCTAAACTGGTTCCATTCAATGGGGAGCATAGTATATTAAATCAAACTATTCGAGATCTCAAATTATTGATGGAAACCTGTTTTGAAAACTGATATATAATTATATCATCTGAATTACATAAATTGCGGACAGAATCGAATAATCTCAATATATTTCAGGTCCATTGTAATGATGGTGTAAGGTGCCGGATAATAAGCTATTAGCTTTTTTCCACATTTAAATTATCGAATTCTTCTGTTAAAAAGCGAATCCTTTTATCCTGTATTGATATTTGTCGCATATCATTCCTGTTTGAAACGTTAATAGGTTTATCGATTAGCTAAATTTGAAGTTTCTCTCTTTTCTTTTTTTATCAATCATTTATTGATTTTTTCGGTTTCTCTCGTTAGTTTCATTTAATCATTGTGACGACAATAATTGAAGCGTTCGCATACAATATTTTATGTAGTCTGTTCATATCTTTGAAATTTATATATTTATTGGGAACAAGATGATGGTACCTCATTCTTCATGCCATTCATACCGTCATATACACTACCAACACATTCCAATTACTGCTCAATTTGTTTATTCGAATTTTATTTGTAAAAATACGGGTTATAGCGACAAAGTTGTCGTTTTCTTCGATGATCAATTTGTTTTTTCTTCCAATATTGAAATCTCTCTCTCTCTCTCTCTCTCTCTCTCTCTCTTATCTATTATTTAGTCCTATAGGATACACTTCTTGGATTCAGTATTGTTTCACTGGTACTTCAGACCAATGGTGGAACTAATGCTATGTGTTATGCTTCCTATGAAAAAATGTTCGATCTTGGCCTTCAAATGATTATTTCCCAATGTTTTCTTTACACATAATGACCCATAAGTTCAATTTCTCATATTGGTGGAAAAGATGATTATTTCATGGAAATCAGAAAAAATTGAATGCTTACCTGAATTCTTCTCAACTGTATCTCAACTTTTTCCAATCATTGTATTTGAAGTGAAGTTTTATTGATCTCATTTTCTCGTTTGTATTTAAAGTTTTCGATCAGTCAAATAAATCAGTAACTTTGGTTAACAAAACTACAATTATCACTGTTATTGTACATGACAAAAAAAGATGGCGTAAAATATCCGAAGACAATTATATAAATAAATAAAGAGAGTAAATGATACAGATGAATCCGGGATCATTTAAATCAACAAATTCAAGGCATTCCTATCGTTTTTTTTACCATAATGTCGGCTTAGCATGAAACTTGTCAGGAATAACATTCAAGATGTACTCATAGCGATTACCGTTAATACTCCAAAAATTGTAGATCATGTACGAATCATTATATACCTAAAAATTAAAACAAATATAAGAACTGAACAGAATGTAAGTGCCAAAATGAACAGGAAATTTGAAGTCGAAAATTGTATGAGTAAACAAATAATACAAATAAGTACTAGGAGTAAATGCTTTTGAATACTCTCCGTTATCAAAAATTGATCATGGAATTGACCATTTCTATGCGTATAATAATAATTTTGTCCACAGTTGAAAAAGCGTTAGAAAAGGATGAGATCAAAGGGACAGTCATCGTACCAACTAGGCCCAATTTCGCTTTGCTTGACAGATCAAAGAGATGTCGTAATTTCTTTGCAGTGTGCTTATATACACGGGTCATACACTGGGATGCATGTCAGAACCTCCATGCCACATGTTGCCCCGCTGAGTGCAGGACGTCCCAAAATCTCATTCCAAATCACTCAGCTGGAACATTCAACTACTCCGAAATTGGATAATTAAATCGATGAACGTAACTTTGTCACTCTTATATGATTGTCGTTCAATTAACAATCACCAGATTACTATCGCTTAAGTCTTGTCGAGAAAGAAAAGGCTTTGTCTACAACATTGCAACGTTGTTTAATGTACTTTCAACTTGATATAGTCGTAGACATAATCAAATTTGAAAGCAAATATCAAATTCTCATCATTGTTTCACAAATATTTGTCATAATATGTAATAAAATATTCGCATCATAAAACATCATTCATTACTCTCTTTTTTTTTAATTCTATAACATTACCCAACAACTTAGGTAAATTATGTTATTATATTCCAAATATGACCATACTGAATGACCTATTTTTCTACAATCATTTTTTTCTTTTTTTTTTTGTTGAGAATTAGTATGGACAATTATTTTAAACAATACCGCAATTTTTCAATAACATGATAATTTTTCTGATTTCTTTTTCATATAACAATTAAACATAATTTACCGAAGTTTTTTACACTGATATTATCTCCAAGATTGCTTGAAGACCTGAAATGGTATAGACAAACTGCTTAATTGTTATATAATGTGTAGAGATACACTTTTTTAACTTTATTTTATGAAAAATTGCCAACAATAAATTAAACAAGTCAAAATTGAATTAAACATCACAGAGTACGCACAAAAAAGAATAGCAAATGCAAATAATTGAGCAGTGCAAAAAAAAGCAAAAACAAAATGAGCAAAAAATTTTTAATTGTTAAAATTTCGTCAATTTCCAACCAAGAAAGCAAGCAACAAAATAAAAGCTTTGGTCTGAAAAAAAAAGAGCGAAAAAATTTGAATTGCCTATTACCTTAGGAGATTGATAATAAAAATTAAAAATTAGAATTGCCTGCTCCTCTAAAATCAGTCCAATACAGAAATCTTTAAGCTTATCATTTCTATGATGGGAAATGAAAGGGAAGTAGCACAATCTTCTGGCTCTTTTTATCCATTCAAAAACGACAAGAAAGAAATATGGCTCCTTGGATATGGCCTTATAGTGATTAAGTCCAGTGGTGACACTTTTGTTTTACATGGATCTGATATATTCAGCCAACTTTTCAAATGCTATTCCTCTATTCGAAAATTTATTGATATGGTACAAAAAACCATAAAGTTGCTAGCTTTGCTAGCAATCCTAAGAGTGGATGAATTTTTTTTTTTTGGAATAGAATGTTAAAATTTTTAAATCGAATTAATTCTTACGTATTCAGCTACAATTGCAGTCAGAAATACTTCTTCAGAATATTGATGCTGTATTCTCCCAAAAAAGGTACAGCAAATGAACTGAAAAATAAAATTATCAAATAAAAATATGCATCGGAAATCATAGGAATGTTGGAACAAAAGAATTCATTCAAAGCAGGCTTCAGTTAATTAAAAATTGAAAATTTAAAAGGAATAGAAATAAAGGAATTTGGGAAGGAGTAAGTAATTCCTCGATCTGAAACACATGTAGAAAGAATATAATTGTAAGAAATATCGTATAAGTATTGCAGAATGATTTGAAAATTATTTTAATTATTTAATTCCTTTAGAAAGATTACAAAACGAATGGAAAGCCAAGAAATGACTTACCTATTCAACAGTGATGATGTACAATTGTGATATCCAACAACAAACTAACTACCTGCAATAACAATGTATGATAAACCCACCTCCTCTAAATTTGCATAACAAACGATCGGATTAATTAATGCATGACTGATAGTAATCGTCACGTCTTCCTGCAATACTTCCAGTCTTCGATGATCCAACAAGACTATCCCAGTAAGATCATATATGCAAATTTTGATGAAATAGAAGACAAATCTGCGTGCAAAATAAAAAAAGTGATTACTGTAAAATGATCGTCTTCGACGTATTTGCAAGTACTAGAAGGAAAAGTGGTTTCGACAATGATATGGAGGAGTGGATGCTCATTCTGATAAGTCTACGGTTTTTGTTTCATTTGTCGAAGTTTCGTCAATTATGATTATTAGGTGGTTTCACTGTCTAGTTTGGAATGTTGAATGGATATCAGAAGTTTCCGCAATATTTTCCATTTTAACATGCATTTAGTTGATATATGATTAAGACTCGTTAAAAGTGATTAGACCATATTCGTATACAAAATAATTCTCAACTTTTAACAGGATAAACTTTGAGAATTTTTGATGCTTGATATTCGCTATTATATCCTTATGAAAAGCTATGAAATTTCCTGAAACTGTTTGGATCAATTATCAGAAACATGTAACTCTACGAATTCTTCAATTTCACTTGAAAGAGGTAATTACATTATCTATGTATGTTTTTGTATTTATTCGAATAATATGTCTATTTGGAACATATAGAATGTAGTTCTTAATTTCAGATCAGTTGAATATTCACCCACTGAATATAAATTATTTACTAACCCAGAATGAAGGATATGAAGTTTTCTGAAAAGTTGGTTCTTCGAAAGATTTGTTTGATGTTTGATTTTATTAACTGCATACTGAGTCTTAGAAAAGGGAGGAAATTTTCCTATCCAAGGGTAATCTAGTATCCATTTTATCCATTTCCTTGAAATTTTCTGGAATCATTTGTTATATTTCCAGCTAGATTCTTACTATTTGCTTTTCTTAGTGTTTTGAGACAAAGTTGTCTTCTAAGATATTAGAATAGCAACTTTCAGGTTGAAATAGCTAGAATGATAGCAGAACATCGTTAACATCAGTGATGATATGTATAATGAAGTTGCACTGTCTTGATCTAGTCAATTCCATCCGGGAAACTTGTCAGTAAATTCAGGTAAATTTGCATAACTGCATATTAAAAATGTCAAAATTCTTCTAGTTCATATTAGTTTCGTAAAAAACGTTTTATGAAAAAGCTCAAATAAGAGTAATTTATCAAAAAAGGGTCAAATAGAGACTGAACATTTTAGGAATGGCAAAATTCTTTGGTTGTCCAGATGTTGGCTACTGCTAATTCTTGACTTAAATTCATTTTCGACTTGATACATGAGAATGTCACCTGATCAATTATTAATGCTAACTCTTTTGCGCAATATTCACATGGATGTTTTCATCACTTGTAAAAGACTATTACAATTATTTTACTCGTTGAATCTTGATGTATTAGAATACTTGTAATAGTAGTGTCATTCAAATATGATTACCGATGATGATTTTTTTGGACACTAAAATAGTGCATTTATGTATCTACAGAATAATGTCGGAGCTTTGAACACAGACGTTAAATTCTATTTAAGCTGATAAGAATCAAATCGGTAGCTGATTTGGCCGAAAATTTGAAGTGTTTCATTTTTAAAGTTGAGCAAACATACTGGTAGAAAACGGATGAAGTTTTCTAAGTTTAGATGATATAGCACACTGAAATTTATTTTCTAAAACTTTAATCTGAACACGGCTGATGTTTTGAGAATTGTTTGGAGGACGATTCAATTTTTCCGATTTCGTCATTTCATTTAATTAGAGAGGAATTGTAACGAGCATATATTGCAATGTCAATTGTTTCACTTCACAAAGTTTTTGAGTGCTTAATTTCATTTTTTGATTGTAATTTATTTATTTTTCTTTTTTATTTAATATTTTATTGTCTTCTATTTATTCATTGTGCTCTGTTTAGATGAATGCATTAGTTTCAATGTTTTCCTGTTTATGCAAAATGTATTAACGACTGTTAATGTATTTTGCATATCTGTTTTCTTCTATCAGATTAGGCGAACATTTTGCAAGGAATTTTGGCAGTGTTGAAAACGACTTCGCCTTCTGAAAAATGATTTTGTAAGAAATTGAATTATTACATATTGGATATATTCTGCATTCTCCAACCATCCAGAGTACTTATGTCATCAGCAAGATCTTCTATGGTTTTCTCGAACATATTGTAAATTTTTGAAATTTTCTATAGTGCTTAAATTAACTTGTAAATGTCATGTGCCGAAAACATTCATCTTTTTAGGGTGTGTTAACTTGCACACTTAGTGTTCTTTACGTTCTATTTCCAACTTAAAATTGGAGGTTAATGTACTTGGCGATGGTGAATTTTGGCAATAAGTTAAACGCAGTATCGAACAAGTGGTCAGCTTATAAATAGAGGAATATTGCTGGAAGTTACAGGTTTGTTGGAAGGTAAGGATTCTTTTAAAGCAGGCTTCAAAAATAATATTGTAATTACAAAATCATCTGTGGTTGGGTGGGTACCTTCTTTGAATGGATCAACAAGGAAACGATGCTACAATATTTGAATGTTGATGAAGAAGCTTGGTCATTATTGCGACAATGGCACCGCTAATGAAGATATAATTGGTCGGTCATTCTGGAAATGAAGGATTTTCATCTTCTGAAATTGTTAGTTTTTGTTGTTCATTTAAATAACAGTGAAATGATTTGATTAGTCCATCCATTAATTCATCCTTCCCTTTATCATTCTTTCTTCCCTCTTACTGCCCGCTGGCTTCATTAGTCGTTCATTTTTATTCATCTATCATCGAAATGATAAAATTGGTGCAAGCTATTATAATTTTTAGATTTTCAATCAATTTTCACTAACAGACTGATGGGATGTGTATAGTGCAGAAAAGACAATTCAAGAATCATCGAGAAGCAATCTGATGTCTATCCTTCCTGTTCGTTTCGATCCTTATTTTTTATCAAATGAAGATATAAAAAATTCGTAAAGAATTTGCCAGAAAATAGTCTTTTTGAAAAGAAGTATTCTTTGGTTATTTGCAGCTCATGATATCTTATTGAGTCACTGTAACTTTTTTTTGAATTTAATTGACGGAATCATTGCTGAATAGAATAAGTTATGTTGAGGAATTTAGAAGTTGTTTGCTAGTTAGATAATGATACTATGAAAAATGGTGGAACTTCTGCATTGACTTTGCTCGATAACAGCAAAAATTATTTGTTGTTAGATTTCATGATTCATGTGCCACAGTTGCAAAAAATTGTTCACAAAATTTTAGTATGACAAATCAAAATCTGTTTCTTACTCCTTCTTTCTTTTCCTTTTTCTTTTTATCTGTAACATTTAACAAGTTGAAAACTGTAGGGATATGTTTGTTCGTTGAGGGACATACACCAATTGAAATCAAAACATAATTTCTCAAATTTCAGTTCTTCTCCATCCTTATGACAGAATCTTTGGAAGAGCGAATAATAAGTTTTTTATTTCATATTTTCATATACTCTTTGTAAAACTTAGCCATTAAAATGACTCTCAAAAGCATTATTGAGGTAGTGATAAAGAGCTCAAAAAAAATGAGTGAAATTATCAGATTGGTATTTCGTGTTTGTATACATTGATGTTTCTTATCAATTCAGAAATGCTTAGAGTTCGTCAATTTTTGTTTATTGTTTGATCAGGTATCTGCTTATCAATGGTGAATAAAGTTGGTGTTAGTGTCTACAGGTAGAACCCATCTCCGTCAATGTGTGCTTTGTCTTGGAATTTGTAGCACAATGAAAACGGTTGAGGGTTCTACCTTTACAGATCATGAAAACATGTTTACATTTCTACGTTTTATTTTTGTTGGTACGAAGTCATGTGATGCAAACACAAATGGATTTTAGTGGGTTTTAATGGTTTTAATGGTTCTTAGAAGCTCTTCAAGAATATAGTTAACATGGTGTAGTGTTGAATTTCTGGTGTGGAAAGAGTATTCTATGATTGCATTTGCTTTGAAGATTATGCGTGAATGAATGTACTTCTATACTTTTATACTTGTATTTTTTATTTCATTTATTTTAACACAAATTTTTGTTCTGTTCAATTTGGGATTTTATATAGCTCAAAATTCCGTATGCATGCATGTGTATGATATTTGCACATATGAGAGTTATAATCATGATATCTAATTTTTTAAATGAGCTGGTATTTTGAGTTTTTCTTTTTTTTGCCAAGGTATAAGATGCAAAGTAAGAGTGGTGACGTGTGGTAATTTCGACAATGTCGTATCTCTTATTGAATTTATAGACTGTACTTTGCGAAATTAATTTTAGTAGGATGTAATTCCTTTTATGTTGTGGTAGTTTCACATTTCCACTAATGATGTGAATATGTAATAGTAGTATATATAGGTGAAAGGGAACTTTTTTTTTTTCCCAAATTTGCATTTATTGACTTGATGCCTGATTAAGATTGTGGAAGAGGTATGAATTCGCAATACGATTGTTGTCATTTCCGATTTTCATCCTTATAACATGATCATTGAAAGGTTAGTTTGGAACTAATTAATATGAATGAGTGCATATATTAATGATAACAATAATGAGCATTGATTTATCATCTGTTTTGGGAGATTTTCAGCCATGTTTAACGAATTGCATGCAATAATTCTTTCGGTTTGTCGAAATTTGTTGGCCATTTTTTTTTTTTTTTGGTACTTAACTATTTCTGACTACCTAATTTCCAACTGATGAGAGATATTTCTTTCTATGCGTTTTTCCTCTTCCCTTTCTCTCTCACTGCCTCTCTTCCTTTTTCTTTTAACATTCATGAACAGTTTGCATAAACACTTGAAAAAGCTTTTTTTTCTTTAACATTAGTTTTTACAATGAAAATTGTGAAAAGACTAATTAAGTACAATGAGAGATTATATCCGAATAATGTTTTCTTAACCTTCCATCAATTGAAAATGGAAAAAGAAAACTTAGAAATAATCATCAGATAAAACTGAAAGATAAAGAAAAATTCAGTTTTATTTTATATAATTTGAAAAGGTATAAACAACTCAGGTCAGGTCAGTGAAATATTCATTTGTTAGTTATAGTTGTAAATTAGGATGATTAACATGATAACAATAAAAGGATGAAACAATTACACTCATCCGTTTAATTGCCCGAATTTGAGGTAATTGAATGTTTGACCACAAAAATACTGTGTTTTCAAGTTGAATTTTGGAACGATCTGCATATTGACAAAAAAAAACAGACAGCAATAAGCACTATGAATGTGATGACATATATGGAAATATCGCAAAAAAAAAAAGCAAGCTCAATGTTGCTTAACTTGACAGATTGGACAATATTTCATGCTTTCAACGTGATATGATCGATAAATGTTATGATCGAACACGAAAGTACCTATCAATGTCTATCATTGTACCATTTGTCTTTCTATATCACATCATTTATTATTTCATCAATGCAGGAAGTTCCAAAATTTTACTTCAAATCTTCTATTTCTTTTTCCAAATTTTTATAACGATTTTTCAGGATATAAGCTGCCATTTTGGGTTGCCGATTACGTGTTAACACTCCTTTATGATTGCCCACTACGCGTGTCACACCTACAATGAGGATTTTTATTAGATTTATTTTTCGTCAATTAAATTAATTTTAGTTCTTGATGGGATTTGTTGTGAGCATTAAGGAAGTGTATACCGTGTGCAAGATAGCTTACATTATTTGACTGTTTTAATTGAGTTTTAGGAAAGAATTTATTAATTAATTGGGCCAAACTTCCTTAATTATGTTGGATTAATGTGACATTTTCTCTAGAACTTTGAAATGATTTCTTATTTTCCCTTTCTCTATTACTGTTTTACTATTTAGTAGTACTTGGTTTTTCTCGTTCATCTTAATATTCTTTTGTTGGCAATTCATCATATTTGTTTTTTAGTTAGAAATCATTTTTTTCTTTACTGAAAATTAATGAAAAATCAAACCATCAGCTGTCATGAAATCGGCTAAGTTCCAAATCATTTCACCAGTAATTGAGTGATTCCGCCGCAATATATCGAATGCATGATGTGTTTGTTCTAACAGTTCTCGCTGATATTGCTCACTAAACGCTCGACTTGGCTCCTGAAAAAATAATTCGATGAAAATCTTTACGACAATGTCACAAACACAACAGTTTGGACCAGCGATAGTCTCACCGAAATCTCGAAATCAGAAAGACATAACATTTCGTTTTACTTTCATTTCCAATTTTGTTTTTTTTTTTTCGAACCAATCTTTTCTTTTGATTGAAAAAAAAAAAAATGTACAAATTTTTTGCTACCTGATTTAAACCTGGTAGCGCTTCTGCACCATATTCCGACACGATTATTGGTTTATTGTACTTTAATTTCCAGTTGTTCACTTCAAATATCCAACTATGATTAATGGTTTCCAAATAACCAGTGTCAACGTACCAACCAAAATATCGATTAATGCAAATTAAGTCGAGTAGATCAGCCTGTAAATTATTAATTGAAATCAAAAAGAAATCAAAAATTTTGGATTAGAACCGAAGCAGGCCTAAATATATTAAGTGTCAAGTTTTACTGAAATAAAAATCTTTTGGAAATTAGCTCTAACATAATTGGAGAATTACAGTCGGTTCTGCAATTGTTGATATGAATGGCTTATAACAAATAAGGAATCAACTCTCGAAGTTTCAAATCATCGATAAATTGCATTCTTGGATTTGGCCAGATACAAGCAGAGATTCATATATCTCTATATCTGTATCCACACATATATAGACTGTTACAGTTTTCCTGCAATATTCATTAAATTA
Organism: Dipetalonema caudispina; assembly: GCA_013365325.1. NCBI lineage: Eukaryota > Metazoa > Nematoda > Chromadorea > Rhabditida > Onchocercidae > Dipetalonema > Dipetalonema caudispina. Next base: position 11,071 of record JABVXV010000135.1, on the reverse strand, counting down.
AAGGTAAAGCCTTACTACTTGGTCGGCATCGAAACTTGCTGCCAATACAGCTGTAACAGGTCGAGTTGGATCAATTATCCGCGTCAAATTGATGAGATCACTAAAATTGATTTATCATAAATTATTTGTAAGATTTCAAAAAAAAAATTCTTATCATTCAATGATTTCAACACTACGTTGATTCCCTAAGTTAATTTATAAGTTTTGAGTTTTTTATAACAAATAAAGTTTCTCCAATATTTTCTTCACTTATTTTTCTAAACTTTACTGAATGTTTTGCATTGATCATTGAAAATGTTATGATGGTTAATGCGATGGGTAATTCACCACAAATGAGAAAAAAATGGAATTTTGGCAGTGAAGAATAAGAAGACTTGAATTGTATATATGTATACATATATCTGAGTCAAGTTGTATAGTTTAATTATTGTTTGTTTTCAAGCTTAGTTTTGTGATCCTAGATACTTTTTTACTCACCGCATTTCCTATCTCTTGATTGATATCAATGGCTAAATAAAAAATGTTAGAAATAAATGGAAATTTGGAGGGATGAATTCAACCTAAAATATAATCGAGCTGCTTGATCACTAGACGTTGGCTCATTAGCTAATGACCACATAATTGTTGATGGATGATTTCGATCACGCCCAATCAATTCACGTATTATTTCTGCATGCAATAATTGATTTTGTTTGGTAAAATAGCTGAAATGATTAAATTATCATTTATATATAAATAAATTAAATTTCTAGTAGATATTTTGCATAACTTATATTATTTTGCATAACTTATATTACGGAATCAAATGGGTATATTATGTGTGATGTTAAGCTACTACCTAAAAAGATTCTAAAATATAGATTACGTGAGTCCTACTCAAAAGACTTCTTACGTTTAAAAAAATTCCACGAATTGAAAACTGATCATCGTGCAGTGTTAAGTGAGTATACTAAAACTTCTTCTATAATATAATTCCATATTTGATGTTCAATATTATCTTCACTGGAGTAATTTCAAAATTTCATTCAAAAATTTTGAATGCTAAAAAATTATTTTTCTTCAGCTTGCCTTAACCCAACAGCGGGTGTTTCGGTTATAACAGCAATACCACGACGATCAGCTTCAAAAGCCATCTCTTCACTATACGGATAATGTGAGGTACGATAACAATTACCATTCATCCATTCTAACATATTTAAATCTTTGGTCATCACTACCGGATTATAACCACGACCGTGAAGCTGCAATTTGACATATTATTTAATATTTTCTTTGGAATAAAAATGAAATAACAGGAACCGCTATTATTGTTATTAACATTTTTTTAATTCGGTAAAATATTCAAATTACAGTTTTCCAGGTTTACAGTTTACATCTCAAATTATTTATATTTGCCATTTGTTGTAGTTAATTATTATTAGAAGAATATCTAAGTTAGATAACAATTCATTTAAGGTATTACTTACATTATTAACTAAGATCTTTAATATGTCTTTTTTTGATTTCTGAATTAAAATTACGTGTGATTAAGGTTGAAAATTCAGAAATAGGCATAAATTTATCATATAGTATATTTACCACCAGGTATTTTCTAGTTCATAACTTCCTATAACATTATGAACCACAAATAAATTAAATTTCTTCTCAAGTTACCTGTAATAAAATTATCATTATAAAAAAAAAGCTCACTTCGAAATCTTCATGCATACCAAAACCATGACAATAAAATGGTTTCCCATTTATAAAAGTTTGTTCCTTCGAAACACTTATGGTGCGAAAACCGAACCATAAACGGTACACATCAATTAAAATACCTGAGACTGTTAATTGAACCTGTAAATCCATTTTGCTTCGTAATTTGTACAATTGTATTTGCTTTATTTCATTTTATGATTACATTCTTTTTTTTATTTCCGTATTGTGAAATCGTTATATGACATATATTTGCTTGGAAATAGCAATATTATGTTAAAAATTAATTAGTGCATCAATTCAATGTAAAAAAAGATAGAAATTTACACATTTCCGCAAAATGTTTTTCAAAATTCCTCTTCACTTTTTTTCTCTCTTTCAAGTTTTAAGCGATAGATGGATCATTTTAACCATTATCACCTTATCTTTAGGAAATATATTCCGATCAAAAGTAATCCTTGTGAAAAGCTGAATAAAAAGAATTATGATGCCTAGTCAGTAATTTTTCGGTATTTTACCACGAAATTATACAATACAGGAGTTCCCATATCACGGGGCCACCACGGCATGATATTATCGATACGACCATTGTAATGATATTGATCACTTTCAAATATCACAGCACCAAATTTATCCATAACTGTAATCCGAATCGTTCCTAACTCACTATTCGATATTGTTTGTACGCTGTAACCGAAAGATCCTGTAATTAATTGTCATGAGTAGGAAAATAACTGATATCAAAATGTTAACAAATGCAAGGTTAACTTAAATGAAAAAAATGAATGATTAGTTGGCATGAATTTATAAGCAAACTTATTTTCATAACTAATTCTTTTTTTAGAATTTTATTCTTCAGTTTCTTCCTTTTTGTAATTAACTCTAATTAAATTTTATTTGTTAGGAAAGTTTTTAGCAAATTCCTTTGTCGAAATTTCATTTTTTACCGTCTGCTTCTGCTTTGATACTAATATCGTCAATATATGTGAATGGTTTCCGTGTTATATAAACGGGCCGCAATATTCCAGCATAATTGAAAAAGTCGAAATTCCATGTCTGCTTAAAAAATCTGAAAATGAATCCGAATTTACTTTGTTTAAATTCAAAGGTTAGATTCCATGTTTTGGTAAATGGGATTATAAGTCGCAAAAGTCGAGAGTGATCTTACTGTTTACTTCATTCTGAACTTATTTTATCATATTTATCTTATAAATTTGCTATATGAATTTACTTACTTTTATGAATTCAGTAATTAAGAAGTAACACAAATTGAATTCTGAATCATTACATGGTGTGATCACAAAAACGGAAACCATTTTATCTTAACTAGTAATAATATCCAAAAATTCTTTCAAAATTCATGGCAGCTACTCAAAAGTAAAATAATAAAATTAAAATAAACTATTTCCTGATGGATAATTTCAATTGAACATTTGATAAAAATCTTTTGCCTAAAATGACAAACCCTTCGGAATATTGTTTACTTTCACCACGCTGCTTTTGGATGTATCGAAATTCACCAGGTGGTATTGTTCTTGAGGTCATTGTATTGTTCACTGCTACAGTGAGACGATTTTCATTATCGAACAAAACATGATTCGTGATATCGATTTCGAATGGGAGATGACCACCGACGTGAATGCCAACAATTCTGTCGTTTATGAACTGAATTTTTAAATCCATTTGTTTTATTTAGGAAAAAAAATCGATTCAAGAGTTCTCGACTCAAAAATTAGACTGGTAAGCAGATATATGTATATATGTGTCAGCCACGTAATTATTTTTTATTGGTTTTTGGGGACCCCACAATCCGAACCATCCGTGAAGTGGAATATTCTGAGAGCTGGTATTAGTGGGCCACTTAGAAAGATAGAAATGATGTTGAACGATGCGTTGCATCGGATAATCTTGAATATAGTAGCATATGGCGATGGCGAAGATTACTGATAGAAATAAATTAACTTACGACGACGGCGTAATATTGTACACTTGAGAAACGGACAAAATGTCGATAGGATTTATCACGTACGCTGACGAAAAATTTACGCTGATACCAAACCCAACCGACGTGTTCACGCACTTGCCGATCTGCTGTTAAATCATTGTAAGCTGCCGGAACCGGCATCACAGTGGCGTTCTAAAATTCCACCAAGGTCAGGTCTGTTAAAACTATTTAGAATGGATGATAAATTTTCTGGTTGAAATGACAATTTCATTATTTCGGATAAAGGACAAAGTTTACCAATCAAAATGAACTGATAGCAATACCTCAAATTGTGACAAATCGTACAAATGCCATTTGTTTTTTATACCTACGGACGGTGAATTCTTTTCCTCTCTTACAAATGTCCATAAACCATCTAACTGATCGTAGAATCGTCGTTCATTCCGCTGCAAACTTCCAATAATTCATTATTTAATTTATTGACTAATTAAAACGAGCCTTATTCGCTTTCTCGTCCTTTTTGTAGACTAAATAAACTACAATTCCTCTCTGTGATATAGAAATCAAAATACATTAAAGCAAAATATTACCTATGCAAAGAATTGTACAGGTTACAAATTTTTTTCAATTTGCTTAGCGTAGCTGATTTCTGTAATGAAATCATTTCTTAGAAATTAAATAATTTCTCAATAAAAATCTAATCCTTCAAATGCTGCCCTAGCAGTGAACTAAGATTACTTCGCAAAATTTTTATCAACACTTAAGTAACGTATACTTGTCTATATTTACATGGATTACACGTTATACGTATACGTATTAATGCACATATAGCATGATGAGAAGGAATAATTCAAAATAAGTTTGATACCTGCACTTGTAGTATTGAGTAAACTGTAGGAATCCATATTGATAGCAGCAAAAAAAGCATTTCTGAAATTCAGCGAACATTTTTCAAGTATGGAAATTTGATATTTGCTGCTGTTAGTGATTAATAATTTTTATTGAATTATCAAATAGTGACTAAATTAAACGATTACCGCTAGAACTATTATCTGAAAGGTTGAGAACGGCCAGCCAGGTCATGCTGCAGATTATTTGTTATCACTGTAAAAGACAACCATAACTTTGAATCAAAAACTCTAAGACAGTAATGGATTTAAATAATTATCAGGGATATCATTATCATGATTAGTATCTTTCACAAATTGTTACAACCGATAAACAGTAAACAATATAAATCTTCCTAATATAAATTAAAGAATTTAGTTAATTATGTGACGTAGTAGTCAAAAGGATTACTTATTGCCGGCAAGATTAGCTGAATTCGATTTTTTTTCGTAAAAATCAACTTGTTTGCCACAACTGAAATTATTTTGCTGATTTCAATCTAACTTGAGGATTATTTTACATCATAGATTTGGATACCGTATTTTACTTATTCCGTTATTCAATTCAACCGATAATTCACTTCTTGACATAAAAAATATAAATCAAAATTAATTTAATAATTTGAGTGAAAATAAACGTTCATTTCGATCGAAATTTCTTTTTAGCTTATTGTTAATCAATGAAATATTTTCATTTTAGTCATAAACCTTCATTCATCATTGCTTTTGAAAATTTTTCATTTTGGTGAAACGAATAAGTGGACGTATTTTTATGCTCTTAGAGAATGAAAAAATGTCAAAAACAATTGAAAAGTGGATTCTACAGGTCGTTCGATAATAAATATAATTTAATGAAATTAATAGCATTTTACAGAATATTTATTCTGTAAATTGAATCTTTCAACAAATATTGCATTAAATGGATAAATGTTAAAATAAACGATATTATAAAAGGATAATTAACAATTCTGAACTATGATGCTATTTAATATTATTATTTCACCTAAGCGTTAACGTTTAACATTGCATAAGTTCTGTCTTTGATTTTTTTTTTTTTTTTTCATCTTCATATAAAGATTTTTTGATTGTCAGAAGTATCTAAATGTATGTGCATATTGAATTCGAAAGTAAACTTATGGATAGAGATGGCTTCAGCAATGAGGCAAATAGAAGTCATTGAATGATAGGTAAAATCTAAGTAAGACTAGAATGTATACCCAATAATTTACTGAATTGGACCGTTTTTATAATAATTTTCTGAAAACACATTTAAATTAATGTGAGTAACGGTTTTAACATCCAAATAAAATGTAATCTTTTCACGGAAATGGAATAATGATTTCCTATTTTTAATGCATTCAAAAGCGCCAACAAAAATTTGTTGGATTGTATGATTACAATTTCACCTTTTCATAACCCAAAAAATAAATTAAATTTTCAAAAATTGAATTTCCTCATTTTTCACTTCGACAAAATACGAAAATTGTCTAAGTTTTTTGATTCAACAATTAAATTTTTTTAAAATAGCGATATTGTCGATAATTGTGGTTTTAAAATAAAATGAGAGATATATTCTATAAAATTTCATCACTATACCTCTACATATATGATCAGTTCAAATTTTCTCTTTGCTTTTTTTTTTAATTTTAATAAGTTAAAATAAGCCCCAAACGATTGCTTAACCAGCTAAAGCATTCCAGAAAAATTTAAGTGCATGTATCAGAATTGATCTCAAACATAAATAGAATCTATCAATATATTTTACATTATAGAGTAACAAAAAGAAACGGTAATTACAAGGATGATAGATGATACAACATTTCACATTATCAGTATTAAAAGTAAATATGAAATCAAAAATTAGCAATCATTAATGTAATGACTTATTGTATATTCAAGGTTCTACAAGTTAGAAACTAACACTATGAAGATATGATAAAAAAGTTTCCATAATTTATGCAATTCAGTACTTGATTATTGTATTAACAATACCAATTATCATACAGTAATACATAATTATAATTAATATTACTATACTACATTTCTCGACTTTTGTGTTAAATATTATTTCATTTCTGTTATTATCTGTTTGATTTTCCGGAATATGTAGTTTCTTCAATTTTTCTAGAAAATTCTTTCCTATTCAAATTTTTGTGAAGAGAATAAACCAAAATATGCTGTGTAATTATCACCTTTGTATGTTTGCATTTCATTGCTAAATAGAAAAGAATTGTAAATATACAAAACGAACATAATATTCTAGTTATTAACAATTTTGCATATAATTTGTGAAAAAAGAAAAACGAATTACAATTCAAACAATAAAATAAACCAGATTATGAACTACTAAGATATTGATAGGATGAAACAAATTACTGCCCTCATTTTCAAAAATTGATCTCTCAGAAAAATGACCGTGATTCCAAAGATCAGTGACATTTGATGAACGAAATAATGAAATTACTTTTTTCCATATGTTAAATAAAAGTATAAAAAGTGTCGTATTAATACACTAAAAATTTTTCCGATCAGAAAAAAATGAACAATTTGCTTCCTAATGCGCTCTAAATACAATCGTAAAATCAATCGATGAAGCTAAAACATTTAATATTCTTAGCGAACTATTCTTGCTAAATTTTTTTTTTTTTTTTTTTTTTTTTTCTAATTTGTTTTTCATTTTGATTTCATTCAGAAATCTTTTCATTTCTCTTTTTTTTTTTCTTGTTTTTGTTTTTGGTACAATTATATGTTTAGAAATGCTTCTTTACGTATGCTGACAATGTTTTCCTCTATTCACTCTATCTTACTATCAAATCGTTTCAATTATTTGTTTCGACAACAAGTGCCAACAGAGTAATCGTCAAAAATGATGAATCTCTTCAGAAATTTTCACAGTACAAATTAATTAATTATGAAATTCTTTAAATGAAGCAGTATATGGTGCTTATTCGATATTCGACGCTTTGAAGCATTACGAGGTTTACTCTATGCTTGCTCTTTTGTCTTCAGGTAAAAACAACTTGAATAAGTCATTACAAGTAAAGCCTATGTTGCACTTATTTCCGGAAATCTAATGTACATGAATGATATTAAGTGGAATAAGTTAATGTTAAACAAATTCAAATATATTGTCACTGAAATACTTCCCGTTATTTTTTAAGGCTAGCAACATTTTTTAACATTGAAATCATTATTATGTAAGCATATAAAAAACCGTATCAGTTAATAATTTGAATTTGATCTTTAAAAAATTGCTAATTTCAACCGTTCGAATGTACACTTCAAATTAAATTTTAATTTGTTGAGTCTGTATGAACAAATACGTAAAAAATCAAATATGATTATATGTTGGTGAAAAAAAGAACCAAATCTTAAAAACTGTTAAGAGCTGAAAAATGAGAGATAATCAAGTATGCTGCAAATTCAATTTTTGATATAGATATCATCCAAATTTTAACCGCTAAAGTAGTACATCATGTTTGAATAATCGGTTTTCTGGCACTGCTAAAGATTATCACACTTTTCACTATCATTACCTTATCATCCCTTAAAACACTTATCTATGATGAAAAAAATTTCTTTTGATAAAAACTCGTTGTATATACCAAATCCGTCGTTTCTGTTCAACAAAAATGATGAATGTTTTGAAGAAATTTGATTATAACAAGATCAAGCGGGTTTTTTAAAGGAGTAAAGAAGAAGAAAATTGATGATTAATGATGAAATCATGCAGATTTAATAAAAAATTGACGAATGGTAATGAAGACAATACTGATTTAACACAAATCTTTGTATGTTATTCTATGGAAATCGTATTTTGTAATAATTGAAAACTGATCGACAAAAATATGATAAAGGATAATATTGAATGGAAGGAAACATTTCTTTCATTTATCATTTGCTTTATTGTTAAATTTATCATTTTGTTTTCGTTCTATCCCAGTTGCATTATTCAAAAGTTTGAAAATAATGTCCAATAGCTAACGAAACTTTTCGGTATTATGCTTTTGAAATAAAGCAAAAATATACGAACCAAAAAAAAAAGTCAAAAAACGAAACATTATCGTCGGATTCTTACTGAACGTTATTGATCTAAGGTAACATCTAAAGAATTTTAGCATTAACACCGAAACTGGTTTCATAGTTCCTTGCTGTGATTGCATGATAAACTAATCAACCAACTATTACAGTTAAAAAAATCAAAATAAAGCTAGTTTTAAATTTTCTAACAGCGAAAATAAAATCCAACTTCCAAATATATATATATATATTCTTTTTTTTAAATGCAACTACTGTTAAACCGAAAGAATTAAAATAATTCGCGAATTGTTGCAATCGGTCATTTTCAAGTTTAAAAAAATTTTTAACACAAATAAGGTTTTGCCACTAATTGTTTTAGTGTAGGCTACAGTTGAGAAAAAATTTTTCTCAGGCAAAGACTAAACATTTTCACCTCTTTGGCGTAAAAATTTCTATTAAACAAAATGAAACAAATAAGCCGATAAATTCAAGCATGCGTCAATAAAAGGAAAAAAAGAAACATTTTGTAAAAAATTTTATGTATGATATTAAGAAAAATGGACTTATATTATGTCTGGTGATCTATAAAATAGGATCGCATTATCATTATCATATACAATAATAATACCGAAATAGCTTACAGTTAAAAATTTTAAACACACTAAGAAAATTGTAGTAGTAGGATAATAGTTTAATTCAAATCAGCAAATTTAATCTACGAACTTGCTAATTAATAGGTCATTGCACGGTAATTTTAATTAGTAATTATAGAAGTTTGATAAATAGCAATGATACGCAAACATTCCATGAAATGAATAATTATACGATCATTGTAAACATTTCGTTTTCATGTTGAGATATGCAAAGTTTAATTTTTCTTTTTTAAATTTCATTTCATCTTATACATAAAATAATGATCTATACGAATGACTTATTATTCATTGATCAATTTGCAAAAACTTCATTAATATGGACACTAAACGAAGTAAAAATGGTTGATACTAGGGAAATTTCGTTTAATATTCTGATAGTTTATCTCTTTTTCAATCATCCATTTCAGATATCAAGTCCTCATCTTTCATATCTGTGATAAGTTTATTTCCACTATTTCAGCCAACATCTAAGAAGATTATACTGTTATGAAACAAATAAGTTCTATGATACAAACATTCTTTCATAACTGATCAATCCTAATCGCTTTCTATCCTATAACTATCGGAAATGAGGCGCTATTTTCTGCTTCTTAATTGTTATAATATCATGGCAATCTCTAATTTGCTATCTTCAGAGCATAAATTTGAGTGGGATTTGGATTGAAACGAGTAATTTACAACAATTCTCTTCTTATATTTTTATATTCGAAGGAATATCCCATTATTTTCTTTAAAAAAAAATAAAAAATACAAGATTTCGGAATTATAGAAGAAATATTAAATTTGATTTGCTTGATGTTTAACTGCTCTTATGTTGGTAAGTTAAATTTGAAAAGAAAAATTGATAAATCGAAATTTTTCGTGAAATGTAATATTTTAAAACCTGAAAAACAACAACATACAAGGTTAACAAAAAAACCATGCTAAAAAATGTATTGTACTTGAGATAGGCTGTGGAATAATTATTTCAAACTGTGATAACTCGGTCAAATGATAATAGTACTAAAATAATCCTATGTAGTTAATTATACTAAGTATTAGTTTGAAAGAAATAGGTTTAAAAAGGTTGTCCCTAGCATATTACTATATTCTTATTAACTGGATTTTATTTCAGCTAATTGAAACATAATTATTCACCAAAAGTAGGAGAACAAAAAAAAAAAAAGAAGAAAAACAATGAAATATTGCATGATAATTAAAGGACAAACAATGCTTCTCAAAATGATTTTTCGGAAAAGTTAAAGAAAATTTGAAATGTATGCTTGTATTTTAACAAAGGAAAAGTGTTACGCAAACTTTCAATAAGTAGAAAAAAAACTAATATAATTTAATTGCCAAATATTAGCAACAATAAATCTTGTTAATTTTATACTTGAATTATTCCGATTGTTCATTAAAATTATTAATTAATGAACGAAAAAAAAGTTCGCTCATTAAGTTATTAACCAACCAATAAATACGTAAATTATTACTTTCATACAAAGATAAATTGTTTCGCGTATTTCTATTGTTACTTCGTATCGCTTTTTATAACTTTACACGTAAATTAGTACACAAATACTTTCTCTACTCATTATCAAATTCGCTTACTTTTTCCATTCCACTTGACCATTTTTTTTTCGAAAAACTGAACCATAATGATAATAGTAATAAGAAATAATAATAAGAAATAATAATAATAATAATAATAATAATAATAATAATAATAATAATAATAATAATAATAATAATAATAATAATAATAATAATAATAACAATAATAATAATAATAGTAATAATAATAATAATAATAATAATAATAATAATAATAATAATAATAATAATAATAATAATAATAATAATAATAATAATAATAATAATAATAATAATAATAA
>JABVXV010000134.1:0-155427 GCA_013365325.1 Dipetalonema caudispina | reverse complement strand
ACAAGTATGAATATGGATATGAGTACAAGTATGAATATGGATATGAGTACAAGTATGAATATGGATATGAGTACAAGTATGAATATGAATATGAGTACAGGTATGAATATGGATATGAGTACAAGTATGAATATGGATATGAGTACAAGTATGAATATGGATATGAGTACAAGTATGAATATGGATATGAGTACAAGTATGAATATGAATATGAGTACAGGTATGAATATGGATATGAGTATGAGTATAAATATGAATGTGTATGCTATATATATGCTTATCATTTGTTAACTTGTCAAACCATCAATGTATCATTTTATCAGAAATTTGTTGAAGAAAATTCCGGAAAGCTTTCTTTTTCATCAGATTTCTTCTTTCCGTCATACTTTTTTTTTTTCTTTTTTTTTTTTGTTTTTCTTTGTTTTCTTCTCTTCTCCGGAAAATAGCCAATATTTTAAACATATTGAAAGCATTTGAAATGAAAGCTTAAACAAGAAAGTATAGCAGCTGTTCTCGATATATATATATATATATATATATATATATATGTGTGTGTGTGTGTGTTTGTGTTATGCCCTCTTTTCCGATTACTAATCTTATCATCAATCGTTCGAAATGATTAAAACTATTAATATCCGGTAAACTTCATTTATTTATGTATTCTACTACTACTATCATAAATGTTCATCTTTCATTTTATCGCAACACCTTATCTCATTTTCATTAATTTTTCACTAAATTAATTACTTGAAATTTTTAATTCCATTCTTTAATCTCAATTTTTTTTTTTTGTTAAAATGAAAATCTATCAATATCGGTCGGTAAATGACCGAAATCTTTCACTTTTTAATTTTATTTTAAAGACTTTTTATAGGTTGAAATTTAGAGTGCTATGAGTAATGACAAATTTCAATTTTACAAATTTATCTGTTTTTTAAAAAATTTGCTTTTGTTTCCATTTTAAATAGTACACGTAAAATAACATTGAATTTCGTTCCTTTTCTCAAGTCTTTTTGTTTGTTCCATTCAAGTAGTTCATTGAAACAGATGGTCATTTTTTAAAATCGTTCAATCATGCATATTATATTAAGGAAGTATGGAAAGTATACACCTGTCCATACCTGTTCATACCTGTTCATACCTGTCCATACTTTTCTTCCTGTGCATTTATTTCATCTATTCAATTGTCCTTTCTTTTCTCGTTAATGCTACAAATGAAATAAGTAAAATTAGAGCAAACAAAAGGACAACCAACCATTGGATGAATCATTCAGAGGTTATTTCCCGCCAGCTTAAACTTTGACTTTTCTCTTCTCTCTCCTTTTTTCATCAAATATCACTTTTTTTTTTTGGATCAAATTATTTGCTAAGCACAAAAGGGAATCATTTGTCATTTTTTTTTGTTAATTTCTATACCAACAAATTTTGGGGAAAATATTCGGCGCTTCTTTTTTTTTTTAATTCCTCCTCTCCTCCCTTTTTGAATATTTTACATTTAGCTTAAAATCATTTAAGAGCGTTCATTTTGCCATTACAAACAAATTTTTTTCCCTTTTTTGTAATAAATGTATATATTTTTAAATTATTCCTATCAATAAGTTAATTTAACATTTTTCGTTTAGAATAGCAACGTTTACTTATTAATGCTTAATTAGTTAATTATTTAGCAAAAGAAATTACAACTGAGAAATTTTACTAAAAAAAAAAAAAAAAAAAAAAAAAAAGCGCTTATATTTTAAATGGATACGTCTCTTTGTATATTCACGAATGAATTTGTCAAAAATTTCGAAATTTAATGTTTGATATAGTAATGATATGATTCAGCAAATATTTGAGACAGAAATGGTTAATAATAATAATGGTACATACAGTTGTGCAATCATTTTTGATGAGAGAAAATATATTTCATATCATTTTCGGATAGTTTCCGGCGAGACTTCCGGTGAGATATAGTCAGACTTTGTCTTTGTCTAGTTTTTATAAATTTGAAGATTTGTGAAGATTTATTAGAAAAATTACTTTCACACTTATTTTACTCTCTTCAATTATGACATATCCTATATTTCAATTGTGTTTTCAATTAATTTCCATTTCTTAATTTTAATGAAACCATGAAAAGATATTCAGAAATTCTTTAGTAATTTATTATTTAAAATATTTCACTTCATTTAACTTGAGGAAAATTAAATAAAACGATTGCATTTGCTTATGTAACATTTCAATAATTTGATAAAATTAGCCTCTTGTTGGCATAGCCTAGTGATACATTGACATAGCTTAGTGATACATTTGTGTAGCCTAGTGATATATTAGCATAGCCTAGTGATATGTTAGCGTAACATAGTGATATATATGTTAGCGTACAATTTTGAATCATCCAAAATTGTCATAAACTGTAAAAACAAAAAAAAAAAAAAACAAAAAGATGAACAATTTACGGAAGTTCTTCCAGATGTTCCCATTAAAATTCGACTGTATTAGTATTTATTTTAATGAGATATATCCCACTACCATTTTATGAGATAGATAAATTCAACTATTATTTCATATTTCACCCTCCTATACTTATAATATGTTCCGATATTTCGTAAATTTCAGTTTTTTTTTTTTACTTTCTCAACAAAAATTCGGAATACTCAATAGAGAGAGAATCTACTAGTAGTGCTATATTATAGTATCGCTGTACCGATAAATCGTACCACATTTTGTTTTTAGGTACAGCGAAAGTTTTTATGCATATTTGATAAAATGAAATTTATCCACTACTGCAAATGAATAAAAAAGTTGGTGGGTTTAAAATTAAAGTATGAACTTTAGGGAAGAGATTTTACAACGGATAAAATATGAACTAATCGATGACAAAGCAAGTTAAGAGGTGATTTTTTTTTTTTTTTTTTACTAATTTAACTATTCCATGGTAAATTCCAAAGGTAAATTACAGTGCAGGGAACAATTTTCCTACATGAAGGAGACATTTTTCGGTTTTTTTTTTTTTCCTTTATCGTATAATTAATTATCTGTTGTATGCAAAAAGGAACGAATTTTTTCATGTTACTAAAGTGAAATTAGCATATTGCGATTTAATGTTCATTTGAATCAAGCATTTTTCAATTATCAAAATTTTAATAAATTTGAGAAAAAAAAAACGGTTTGGTAATTATATTTATAGAAAGATATTTTACAAGTATTTTATCCTGATGACTAAATATTTTCAACCTAACTTTTGCATCTTATTGAAAATCTTGATTTTTGTTTTTTTTTTTTTGTTTTTTTTCTACAATTTTGGACTAATTCTTAATAAATTTAATCAGAAGATGAATTAATATAGGAGAAAGGAAGATTTCATTTCCAAATTTCATGATGTTACATTATTTAAGACACACTTTATCGATTGATTTAATCAATGATAATTTACATATGAATAGAATCATCGTTAAATGATAATGTAAATTAAAATGAATATTGTTGTTTAGTAGTAAGTTAGTTACCAGATGCTTAATATGCAAATTACATAGATGATATAAAGAATAAGTAGAAAAGCATGGATGATTATGAATACGAGTACTTAATTAACCTTATTTTCATATATTCATGACACTGTGGAAAATGTTGTTAATTTTCGACTATCATAAATGTAAAACATAAATTAACTGCTATTAGGTATTGTAAGATCGGATTAATTTGCTCGGTTAATAAGAAATATATACATTTTGAATTGGATAAAATTAACATTACAAATGCAACTACCTAACTATCATATTGTTAGCATGAATAGTTTAATTATAATTTCATTGAAATTTTCATTTTAACTGATGACTAATTAATTATTCGTCAATATCGATACAATTAAGAAGTCTAAATTAATTAATTTTACATATTATTACAATTGCTTGCTATGCAAAAATGCAATAGTTTGTAGTATTTGATTGCAGATTTGTGCAGTATACGAGATGCTACTAATTTTTGAATTTTGAATTTCTTATATTAATTATTATGAAATGTTAATAACTATCAATCGTATCTGCTTCTAAATTATGATAATTATAGCGAAAGTATGATAAATTATAGAGTAAAATAAATGTTTTCAAGAAAATACCTTTTAAAATTTTACATGAATTTTTAAAAATATGAACTATTATTATTTGATAATGAATTAGCGATAGACATTTCCATTTTTAATTTAATCTCTTTAAAATTTCTCAAAGCTCTCCCATAATGAGAAATTTATATCATACTGTTACAACAATTATTATTTTTCAAATTTGGGCCATTTTATGAATTAAAATTAGGCACATCATGGTAGTGAAATTTCACTATAGTTACGCTAATATCAAAGCGATCTCTTCCTCATTCTATTCCTCTTTCTCTCTCTTTCTCTTTCCCTCTCTCTCTCTCTCTCTCTCTCTCTCTCTCCAATGTATTCATTAAATGTAATAGTTTCTCTATTCTTCATAGTTCATTTTATTTCCTTCCATTTTATTCATCGATATCTAATGTCACATATATGAACACAGGTAATTTGTTAATGACGTACGTCAGTGAACTATACAAATAAGTCACATATATAAATGTATCCATTTTACAGATCATTTTCATAAGGTAATTTTTTCACGTTTACGTTTGTCAATTTTGCGTAAGTAATGATGAGATGAGAGAAATATTATGGATAAAAGTTTGTTTAAATTGTATTTGTAAGTAAATATGACATATGCGCTCATGTACTTTTTCATGTATGTGTATGTATATATGTGTATGTATGTATGTATGTGTGTATGCCTTAAGTGGATATATCTGTCACAAAAAAAAAAGACAGGCCTTTGCATGGTGAACAGGCCTATGCATTGGTACGGACCTTAAAATGGATGATGTTTGGGCCTATAAAATTCTGTTAACCCATTGAATGATGCATTGGTAAAAATTGTTGTTATTCATTGGTTAAAAATTGACTTTTTCATTTACAATGGGCCTTTTTTTTCTCTCTCTCTTTCTCTTTCTCTCTCTCTCTCTCTCTCTCTTTAGCCTTTTAAGTTGAAATGAAATGAAGAAATGCACTCTTTTTCTTTTTTTCTTTTTTTTTTTTTTGCCAAATATATTTCAATTTTTAAATGATTTATTCATTCCTATCATTACTGCTTATTCTAAATGAATCAATTTTGATTGATATTACTTATAGAATCAAAATAATTAGTGTTAATTAGTTCATTGAATTTATTTATTAATCATTGAAATGGTACTTGAAAACTACAATTCAGAATTGGAACTATCATTTATTACTACTCTAAAAAGGATTTTTGTACAATATGCATAGCAATTAATCATAAATGAAAAGCAATTTCTATTCCATTCCATTCCAATGCTGCTACATATGCAAATTTAATTGCTATCTTTTTTTTTATTAGCACATGACACTTTATTGCACTTCAATATGCTTTTCATTAAATGAAGTGCAAAGTTTGAATTTTCCTTTTCATTGCTAAATATTGCTATAAGCTTAAAATAGCTTATTTGACTTGCAAATTTATTTGTCATTATTATGCAAAATTTATAAATGCAATACTGACCAATTTAATAGCATTGCAAATTTTCACTTCAAATATTATTTTAAAAAAAGTAAAGATGAAATTGTATTGGAAAAGGACATACAATTTAGATACTCTCGAAATTCTTAAAATTAGATGGTAATGGAGCCATCTTAAAATGCTTTTAATTTTCTTCAAAATTTAAATGAAATTAATTGCTGTCCATTTATCAAACAGTAACTTTTTTTGTGTGCACAATCAATTAATCAATTAATTATATTTGTATACTCATCATCAATTTTCATTAATCAGTTAGTTACCAAAAGGTTTCTCCTCTTTTACTCTTCCTAATTAACCAATTATTACATTCTCATCAATTTATTTGTATTATTAAATCTTTATTGCTTTTCAAATTATTAATTGAAAATATTTAAAATTATCCAAATAATGCAAAGCATATTTTTTTCTTTTTTTTTTATCTTTTCTTTTGTTTTCCATCAAATGCTCTTTTTAGTTTTATTTTTTACCATTTTCAAATGCTTCTCTTTAGTTTGTTTTGTTTCGTTTTTACTACACCCATCAATGAATGTTTACTTTACTTCTCATTCGATCATCAATTCTTTTTTACATTTTTGATTATCGATTTGTGCTCATTTCTCTTGAGAATAAATGAATTGGATTAATTCTTAAGTTCGATTTTACTCGATCATCGAAATCTCATACTTTTTCATCATTTTTCTGCAATTAATAATTCCTGCTAAAAGTTTAAGTTAATATTTTAAAAAATTTCACAATTATTATAAGATAAGATATGCAAATTCCAAAATTATGCCCATTAATTTATCGTGATTAACAAAAATTTGTTAGAATTGAGTAAGGATTGAATTTTTTATTCATATTGAAAAACTTGATGAAAATTAATTAATCAATCATTCATTGGTTTTCTTCGTAAGTATTGTTCGTCCTCTTTTTTTTTTCGTTTTTTTCTATGACTTAGCCGAAAATTCATGGAATTTTTTTCCACATAATCTATTGCAAAATTGGTGAATATTTGACCACTCAACATTTTATATTTTAAAAATTTTTTTAGCACGAAAATATTAACTTTGTAAATTTTCAAAGGATAGTCAAAGTTGATTTAGAGGATATTGTCTCTGTTTCGGTGAATATTTAAATGCAATATTTCGGGTTTTAAAGCAGCATAGGACAGAAAAGGCATGTCACTGATTGCATTGAACTGACATTGCGTGACTGGACAGGACTGAAATAGAGTGGACATGCTGGACTATTTTAATAGCAGCTGTAAAATTCATTGAATTTCAATGAATGAATCCATTTTATAATACAAATGAATGCCTTAAATCCTGTCTCAATTCTTTTTCGAGTTTCATTAATTATAAATTCTAGTAATGAACATTTTCCTTCTATCATCTCTCTCTCTCTCTCTCTCTCCCTTTTTCTTTACATATATATATATATGCAAATATTTACATGTTATAAACGTTATCTAAATTAGGTAATTTGATTTTGAGAACAAGTTAATGATTAAGTATATATTTGGTTGATAATTTTGGCTAAAAAATTTTAACCAAATACATTTCTAATATTATTTTATTTGTTCATGGAATTATTAATTGTTAAAAAGATTTGTAGTCAACATTTCATATTTTATTACCAATCAAAAGATGAGATTTTTTTTTTTTATTTTATTTTTTAATATACCAATAACAAAATGTATCAATCACATTAAATACTGGCAAGAAAAGATAACAAAAAAAAAAGTAGTACAATACGTATCAGAATAATACTAGTTATTATGTTTATTGAAATTAATAAATGAATTAGTGAAAATTGAGAGTAAAATGGTTAAATGTATGTTGAAATTTGTTTTGCATATTATGGTAATTTACATTTTTACTTATTGTTCAATTTTTACTTACATTTGCATTGATTTACTTCCTCAATTTATTCAGGAAAATTTGAAATAAAAATTAATTTTAAGGCATTTTAGGCTTATTTTCACAATAATTTTTTTGAATTTGTTCATTTTTTTTTTTTGTTTCAAATATATACAATATATAACAGTAATAAATAACTGACATTGTTTTTTTTTTCCTCCCCACAAAATTACAATATTAAAAGTGAAATTTCAACATAAAAAAGAAAAATCATTGTAAGAGTATAAAATTTTTTTTTTCAATTATTATTTTGTTAAAATTTTCTTAAATTATAGCTATTACAATAAATTAATATACCGATCAATGCTTTCCATCGAGCATTTTCAATGATATGATCTGATCTGTTTTAAAAAAAAAAAAAAAAAAAACTTTTCTCGTTTTACCATATGTTTCAGTGTGATCTTTTAAAATGTTTTCGGAAAATTTTTAATGAATAATTTCCATTTTTTGATGTATTATATTTGAAGACTTTTCAAAATTTGTTAGCATAATTTGTGATATTTGATTTGTTCAATCATTTGATCAATGTATCAGAAGTGATTTTGCAAAACAAAAAATAATAAACGAAGAATTATGATAATTAATCACTGCTTTGCTGCTCATGTATTATTAATTGGATGATTCATGCTGACTCTTCTCTAGCTGCTTTATGACATCGATTGAAGAAGCTTAAGCAAAATGGTTCGGTTAGCTTATAGGATAGATTTATTCGCAAATCTTCAAATGGCTACTCTCAAGAAGTCCGAAAAATCCTCGCCGAAATAATTGCCAATTTTCGCTAATATCATTGAATCTAATAAATTAGATGCCTAAAAGGCCTCCTATATTTTCTGTGAAAAAATCCATAAGAAAACGATTTTTTTCTTTTATTTTTTCACAATATTTTTATAAAATTCTTTTTCTCTTCACAAAAAAAAAAAAATTTAACGATTTCGATTAATATATCAAAATTTGATGAAAATCTAAGTGTTTTCAGCATTCAACTACTTTCATCACTGCTAAATTCTGGTCCACGTTATTATTCGGCTGAACATTGCAATCCATCATTATCGATAAGCGGTGATAATTTAAATTCGTGTGATACTGTGAGATTACAAAATTTACCGGAATTAGAATTGTTCCTTGGATCACATTCATCATCATCACAACTACCGTCTCCTCTTGAAGAAGATTGTCAACATTCAAACGATAACACTTCAATGGTTAGCTTTATCTTATCTTTTTTTCCTCACATATAAATAATAATTTAAAAACTGAAAATGTGAAAATTTTAAAAACTTCCATAAAATTCACATTAAAAAAAAAAAAAAAATCTCAGGAAAATATCGGGAAAATATTCTTTAGATGTATGTGTGAATGTGAATATAATCTTTGGATGTAATAAAAATTTTTTTTTTTTTTTTTATTCACCGGAAAGGATTTAGCTTTTTTTTTTACAACTTTTTTTTTTTTTTTTTTTTTTTAAAAAAAAATCCTTCCATTAAGCTATTTTGTATAACATCTCAATAACACATTTATGGGACTTCCCATATTTTTACCATTTATTTGTTGAATTTTTTAATGTTTATTATGATGCAGCTGTGCTTATTGCCTTTTTACTCTTATCTTAGAAGAATGAATGATACTTTAAGTTTGTATCTTTCTTTCTTGGTTCTATCTTTTTAAATATTTCACGAATTTTTAAATCAAAAATTATAAATGATCTTATGTATTACGTAGATTGGGATGATAAACGTTAAAATAAGCATCAATTTATTGATATTCTTCTTTTTTCTTTTTAAATAGAAAAAAAAAAGCAAGCAAATGATATGATTTGTGAAGTTATCACTGATTAGATTTCTTAACTTAATAGGTTAATAGAAAAGTATTCTACAATCAAGTGGAAATGATAAAGGTCATGGAACATCTAAATACTGTAACATTGCTTTCAAAAAATTCCGTAATTTCCAATAAAATGCTTACTGATCTATCTTTTAACAAATGCTTAACTTTTATCCTCTTTTGTTAATTAATCATTTTGATAGCCATAAAATGATCTATAATTTATCTTATTGATTAGTCAAGATTATTTTCCGTTTTTAACAAATTACTGCTTGAATTTCTCTGATAGATATCATATCCATCCATTAATTTCATTTGTTTACTTCTTTTGTCGATCTCTGAAATGCTTATTGCTGTAAAGCGGTTCCGATCTTTCCGATTTATTTGAGAGCAAACCTTTCACTCTCATTATTTCCGGTAACATTTGAAATATTTCATTCATAATCACAACGAATTTATTTGTTCGTCTTCTTCCTTCTTTACCAATCAAATATCTGTCTATTTCTTCCTTTATCATTCAAATTCAAATATCTCTTATTTGACTAACAGATATGTTCGAATTTAAATCAAACAAAATCAACTGATTAATTCAAATTTTAAAATCTCAGCATACTAACAAATTTTTTCCTAATATTAAGAATGCTCAAAAAATTTACGAACTATTCATTTAGTTTGTTCATTTACATTTCTTCATGCATTTTACTTCACATCTTTTACTCTTCTCACATAAAATTTTCCTAAATTTCAATTCAAATCGATTGCAACGTTGCCAATCGTTCCTAATATGTATTCAAGCAAAAATGCCAAAATTAACATTTAATTATAATGTATTTGCTAGGCTTAAAGTGTAATTCTAGTAAATTAGCATGGATAAATCCTAATTAACTGCAAAAACTTGAAAATTTAAATTCCGCATCTTTTAGTATTCCTAAATGACATTTTGTGATCTGAAGTATGAGTATAAGTATTAATCGTAAGTTTCTCCAAAATTCAGCATCTTTTTCTTTGCGAAACAACTTTTTCCAAATTTCGAAAATAATTTCATTGTCTAAATTCGATGATATCCAAATTATTAGCATTGAAACATGTCAATAAATATTATCTTTTAGCTGTACTTTTTGCTTCACATTTTTTTCTAAATTACTTTTTACCGCCTTTTCATATTTGAAAATTTTTGCAGGCTAATAATTAATGAAAATTAAACTGTTAATGAAATTAGTAATTTGATAGGAAAATGATGAGAAATGCTCTTTTGAACTTTTAGAAAGCATATCAAAGTTGAAATAATCTTATCTTCATTGATTCATACCGTCTCAAACATTTCAATTCATTTTATTCATATTTCATTTCAGGCCTTGAACACACATTTACTATCTCTTCTAATATCCCACGATTTCATTCCTTCTTGCTAATTATTGAGTTTAGCTTTTTCAGGATTAATCCAATCATTTTGCTCTTTTCCTTCAAAGCATTAATATGAATGGAACTCGTTTAGTACTTTATTTTACTTGTCCTTTTCCTTTATAAATACCGCTATATATTTAATTAATTAGCAGCAGAATACTGATGCAGGTTTGCTAAATAGGTAATGATGGTAGTATAAATGCGTTTTGTGATCTATCGAAGCCGCTTGATAATTAAAATCCAAAAAGATGCCCAATTTTTGGAACATATGTGAGATATGTTATGCTTTTTAGATTATTATAGCTTAATCTGCTTACTTTGTACCATTAGTGAGTGGAATTAAGATGAAGTCTAATTGATGCGTTAATTAATGAGCCAGTCATTTATGTATATATATATATTTTTTTTTCTTTTGTAGACCATAGAAGAAAAGTGAATGAATATTAATTACTATTATTTTTTAATTGATGAAATCTTAAATCAATCAATAATAAGTAAGCTCACTGATTGATATATACACGATATTACTCGTTAAGATATTTTGTATGCAATTTTTAAGTTTAAATAAATTTGGATAAATATAATTTTAATGAGTGATAGTTAATAAAATATGTCCTAGTAACAAACAGTAGGAGAAACCAATAAATTAATGAAAGAGATAGGTAAACAGATGGGCTATTAAATTAATTTATTACTTTTTCATATAAAAATAAAAGAAATGAGGCTGGTAAAAAAAGAAAAATTGAAATGAAATGAAATATGAATTTTGTGTATGAAATAAAAAATATGAAATTATAAGGAAGCTATTTAAATATGTAAAATAGTTCAATGTAACTCGATTATATTTGATAAATGAACAAATTATTCTAATTACGAATAGAATAACATTTGTTGAAAGTACTCCAATCATAGTAAGAAGTAAATTTTGTATGGAAGGAATTCTTTCAAAAGGAATTAAAATGAATTAAATAGTTGAAAAGAATCGTTCATAAATCGATTTGCATATGATAGTGATACATTAGGAATAGTTAATTAAAAGAAAAGAAACAAACATTATGAATGCTCCTTGAATTATTTTATTAATTTATTAATGAAAACATAAAACTTTTTTTCTTTCAATTCCATAAAATGTTTAGTATATATTAAATTGGAAATGGAATTAAATATTGAAGCATATGATGTGATATTTTGTGTTTGGATTTAATGACAGAATATATAAAGGCGTATATGCACAAGAACGGATATCCGTCCTAAGCTCTTTCAATTCAATTCATCAAATTAATAAACCTTTACCTTTCAATCATAGTGTCTGAAAAATGTTGTTGATTTGAGATTGTATTTGTTGGTAAATTTTATATTTTCTCTCTGAAAATAATTTAATTTATCAATGATTTGAATCATTTAGGTTAAGTTAAAAAGAAAAAAACATTCATTCTAAACTTGCTTAAGCTATCAAACTGTTAACATTCTGATGCTATAATTTAAAGTGGTCAGGTTAAAGTTCATTAAAACTAAAAATATCTGGATAACCATTGCATTCAATTGCAATACGACGATTTTGAGATCTTTCATTTCTAAATTCGTCAGTGATTTTATTTGTTCTGAACGATGATAAGTTTTAGTTTTCTTCAAAATTAATTGTAAAAAATTTAGTCTTTGTTGAAAATTTTCAACAAGGAGGTGAATTTTCTGTAAATTCCATCTGGAAGTAAGCGTATAACAGTCAAATTATTGCGCTGATCGATTTTATTAACTTCAAAAAGAGTGAAATAAGTGGAAACCATTTTTTTTTAAAAAAGGAAAAAAAGTCATACAGCAATCATAGAAGGACTAGAAAGAGAGGGAGAAAAGGAAGAGGACAGGGAGAGAGAGAGAGAGAGAGAAAGATCGATCACAATATTTTCAAGGTGACAAACCCAAAAATGGTTGATTTTGTGAGAGATGATTGTCAGTCTAAAATAGAAGAATGTAAACAAATCATCCGTTCAAAGAAAAAAAAAAAAAAAATTTTATTTTTTTGGCCTTATTACGATTTTCTTTTTTTTTTGTTAGAATTACAAAATTTAGAAATTTGATATTTCATAAATTATCTGTTGTATTGTACAGCTCATTTAATTTGAAATGATGGGATGGCAAACTAAATATATCAATTCTTATTAATTCAACCATTTATTTCGCTGATTAACTTCTTTCATGCGCCATTTAAGTTAGCTTATAATTGTATTTTATCCATTTTCAATCATTCATCGAACTTTTTTCTCTACCTTTTTTGCTAATTGACATCAAAAAATTTCATTAGCAATTTTCATTTCTATTTCTTTTAAGTAGAAATATCGTTAATTATCCATTCATCAACATCAAACATAGCATCCAGATCTTAATTACCAGTATAGTTCAAACTTGTCGCCACAAATACATTCTTCATTTAAATCGATCAGCTGTTGAATTCTCTCTTTGTATTTATGCGATTTTTTTTTTTTTTCGAAATTATGCAAATTTGCTATAAAAAACTGCTATTACTACTAAATTTTTCTATGCTACAAAATTTTGCAAAAAGAAACCGATTTTATTATTATCGTAGAATAAAATTGAATGCAAACAACGATGCATTTCATTCATCATTACTATTTCTGATAAAACTATTGTTATCATTTATCACTCATCTTTTTTCAGCTATGCAAATTCACTTGTAAAATTTACTTACGCTTATAAAATTTTGTTAAAGAAATCAGATAGTTCCAGCATTTTATAGCTAGAAATTCATTAAGAAGAGTCATGTTATATTAATTAATAAGGAAATTAATAAATCGTGATTTTCATTTATCATTCGTTTCTCAGCTCTGCAATTCAATTACGATTTATATTTGCATAATTTTATTGAAAAAATTAGATACCTTTAATATTTTATGACAAATCAGAAATTTAATTAAGAAGAGTTATTTTAATTAATGAGCATTTGGTATATCTCTCATTTGAGAAAGATAATTTAAATTATCCTTTCATTCACTCCATTTATAGCTTCTGATTCTTTGATAATTATCAAATATAAGCTCAAAATGAATATTTTTTTTTTTTTTTTTGTTTCGTAATAAATTGCTAATCTATTGAATCATAGCTATAATTCATAGCAAATTATTCCCTCTGCTGTCATTTCTCCCATTATTATGTCCTTTAAATAAAGTTTATGTTTAATATCTGTAAAATGTTGTTGATAAATCATATCCATCAAAATGTCAAATAATTGATGTCTATTAACTATCATATACACTTTTCACTCTCCTATTTCATTTTCCAAAATTAAAATTCATTCACCTATCCTCACATTTTTATGCCTTCATTTTCTCGTTGCAACATAATATTTGTTATAATTGGAAAAAAAAAAAAAAAAAAAGAAAAGAAACGATGAAAATTTTCATTAAATGAAATTATTGATAAATTTCAATATTAATGTATAGGATTAAATTGCACTGTTAAAAATTTTATCAAAACTTTTGCATTTTTTTTCTAGCTACTTTTAATTTACTTATTTGATAGATAATTGATATCAAATTTCAGAATTAAAATTATTATCATTCTACTAAAAAAGTATTTCCAAATGTAACAAATTGGAAGAAAAAAAAAAAGGAAAAAAGTTTCTACGAATAAAATGAATTACCCATTGATTTCCTATCATAAAGTAATGATAATGGTACAAATAAAAGACTTTAACTGATGGTTGAAAAATTTTCGGATGGAAATGATTATTTAATTATTTTTTTTTTTTTGAAATTAAGAAAGCTGAAAAAGATTCGTTTTTTTTTTTTTTTCTCTTTCTCTCATTCTTATCTCTTACAACCACAATATTGAAATTTAAAATTAATTCCGAAGATTGAAATTTTCCAGTAATTTAACAAAAAATTGATGAATATTGTGTATGTATGTATGTGTCTGTGTGTGTGTGTGTGTGTATGTGTATGTGTTTACATATGATATATGATTAAATCAATGTTTAATGATCGTTTTAGGCGAGAATTGAAAAATGAGGGATGGAGAAGAGAAGAGGGAGAAGCAAAAAATTGAATTTATTTTATTTTATTTTTTTTTTTTTCACTTTCCTTCATCAATTACGATCCAATTTTCATGTCCTAAAACAAAAAAGCAAAGAAAGAAAGAAAAAAAAAAAGCGCAATTCAATAATTCTTCTATTTTAATTTAGCTGAAAAATATACCATTTATTTTCCGATTAACAGATAATTCGGTCATTCCGGAATAGGTACTATTATAAAAAGAATTATATTACATTTATTGTATGTCTTTCATTAATTTCAAGTTTGATTTATTTTTTAACATAGAAATCAGAATTTGAAAAGTTTCTCAAATATATATGTGATTTCTTTTCAATTCTATTCATTTCAAGAAACAATTTTATTCCTTTTCCTTTTCAAATGACTAAATAATATAACTGAAGTTTTTTTTTTTTTTTTTTTTTTTTTTCAAAAAAGAAATTTGTACCCTAACTTTTCATAATTCTTCCGTCGGAGATGTGTACTGTCTGTTTTTTTTTTTCTTTTATTTCTCAAAGGACACATTTTTCAATCGGTTTTGCCTTTGAAAAATTGCAGCAAATTGTAGAAGGAAATATTCGAATTAAAAAGGACACCAATATAGAATTGATCAATTATTTTTTTACTAGCTGACCGTCACGGTCAATTTTTCCACTTTTTCAATTTGATTGATTCTTTTCGTCACCATAGATTATCATAATAAGTGATAATAGATAAAGCATAAATGAATTAATTAATAATTATTTTTTAACATATATGATTTATTTAGTCAAATAAATTTCATCTCAAAAATTTTTCTTACATTCAAAGGTTAACATTATAGAACTACTAAATGTTTTACATTTATTGTAAATTCGTTTTTTTTTTTTTTTTTCGTGTAAAAATTGAACTGAAATAAATATATTTTTTCTATTTTCTTATAAGAGAAGATAGCTTTTAAAAAGAAAAAAAAAAGAATTTTAAATGATACTATTTCGTTAACTTTTCACTTGGGGTGTGAAATGTGCAATGAAGCATAAAATAATTGACTTTGAAAAGAGAATTTTTCTTTTCTTTCCCACAAAATACATTCCTTCTCAATAAACATCGGATCACCTTTTATGGGTTCATTCAATTAGTTATACCATTCATTTTCAATGATATGCCACTACGATAATGATAATAATGATGGATAATCAAAATGGTAAGGCTTATTTTATCGCTGTAAATATCAATATTATCAGAGTCATCAATAATGGATATTGATGAAATTTCTGATATTTGATATGCTAGCAATCATATGTAATTCAATTTTTTTCTATTGAACAATTAATTGATCAATAAATGTTGAATTTAGTCACCATTAACTTAATAATCATTTACCATTTCTTTCTACTGCTTCTTTTCAATTGTTTGAGATAAAAACGACTGAATAGTTTAAAAATCTATAAATTCAACTAAAGTTTCGAATTTTTTGCCTTCATTAATCTTATTCTTAAAGGCTTTTTTGAGTGTTATTATCTAACTATTCTTTTTCACTGATAATTTTTATGATTAAAAGTTAATTCTAATTCTCATATGCCATTTCGTAGATTTATCATTTTGGACAAAAATATTTCATAATGGATTATTGGAACTAACTTTTCCATAATTTCATCTAAATTTCACAAAATTTCATATTTTTTCAAGCTTATTGTTTTTATACTCCAGCAAATCGATATTGTAGTTTTGCTGCACTTTTTTCCTGCAATTTCTGAAAATATCGCTTCTATCTTATATCCTTAAAAATTATGTAGATCACAAAAAGAATATTATGATAGTTGTTTATTAAAAAATCGGAAAAATTCAAATGAAAATCTATTTTATGATGGAAAACTGAAGGATTATTAATATAGTACAAACAAAATAAAATGCAAAGAAAAAAAGGAAAGAATTTTAATAATTTATTAAGTTTGAAAAAATTGGTTAGTCCCTAAATTATTCAAAATGCTAAATGAACTTGTTTGGTGGATTGGTTATCTCTGTGGTATTCGTGGATCTAATCTTTATCTACAACGAACATTTATCATCCTTTCCATTTCGAGGTTAGAGCGTAGTAAGTAATTAGACACTGTGTCAGCTGTTACCTATAGTTGGATGAAAAGTGAAATGGAAATATCGGCTATACTTTTGAAGAAGCATAAGATAAGTGATAGTGATGATAGTATTAGGAGGTAATATCATACTAACAGGTGGCAATTGATTAGTCTTAAATTTGCTAGAGCATTTTTTTTTTTTTTTCGCATTATTCCGCATTTACATTTGTGTATCAAAATAGTTGAAATGATTAATTTTAAATTATATGTGTATAGATATTTGCAATATTTTGCTATTTACGTTTACAAATTATTAATTTTTCTAAGAAAGTGAAGATAATTTTCATCATTTAACTTTAGATCAAACAAATAATTCATTTATGTAATAATAATAATGTTATAAAATTGAAATTACAATTTAAAATGTAACAAAAAATGAAATCGTAGAAGGAAGCAAAAAAAAAAAAAAAAAAAAAAAAAAAAAAGAGAGAAAAAAAAAAGAAAAAAAAAAATAGGACAAAATGGAATGGAAATAAAAAAGAACGAAATAAGAAGATAAGATGAAATAGGCAAAAATTGACAGATAAAAAAAAATCGAACTTCTCATTACCGCATTGCTTTTTTTTTTTTTTTTTTGTCTTTTCAATATCAACTGTTCACAACTGTCATCATATCTCTTTTTCTTTTTGTGTAATAAATTGAAAAATTTAATTTTATGAGAAAATGAAAATTCCCTTTTTAAATGTATCTGTTTGATTTATATTTCATATCGTAAAAGATAAAATTGCTTTCGCAAAACAGGTAAATAGCAGTAAGGAAATACATGAAGAAGTAACTCATGTTAATAAAATCTTGAAAAGGTCATCATCATATTACTTTAATACAATCTTAAATACAAAGAAAATTCATATATTATTATTATTGTAATAATTAAAATATTACTTTAAAAAAGAAAAAAATAATATTTTTATTGTGATAATTTTTTGGCTTAAGTTATATTAATTACAATAATTTCATGAACAAATTAAGATTAATTGATTTACAATATGATATCATAGATTTTATGCTGCTTTTCATAATTTTAATCATTATTGTAATTTTCGTTCAGAATTGCAATATATATGTCATTTTTGCATATTATTATAGATCGTTTGCGAATTGATTTATCAAAATTATTCAAATATTATTACTTTTTTTTTTCCTTTTTTTGGAGGAAGTGAAGAAGAGAAATCAATGATTTAAAGAAGAATTTCATTTCGAGAAATAACTTTTCATAGTTTAAATAAAATTTCCATTACTATTGTCTATTTATTACGTTATAATTGTTATAATTAATTACAATTGTAAATTATTCAAACTTTATTTCTTTTTTTTTTTTTTTTTACAGATGGAAAACCGAAATGTAAAGGAGTTCAAAGAGGAAATAGGTCAAGTAGCAGAAGGTATAGTAGTATCTGGTGCACAACAATCCCAGAGTTCATTAGCAGGAAGAGCAGTACCACAACAAATCCTTCGGTCATCATCATCATCATCAATATCTGCAATAAAATCATCAACAACAGCAACTGCAATTCAACAACGAATAGCTGATACAGCAATGGATGAAGGAGGAGGAGGTGGAGTTCGAGATTCGATTCGGGTACGTCAACGCCCTCATATACCACCGAAACCACAGATGGACACCGTCAGATATAGCATGGCGAACGTACAAGGTCAGTTTTTCCCTCCTCTCTCTTTCTCTCTCTCTCTCTCTCTCTTTCTTCCTCTCTCTTTCTCTTTCTCTTTCCTTCCCTGTCTCTGTAGTGTACATTGAAATGTGTATGGCTATTATTATTATTATTATTGGTAAATGAGAAAGAAGAAAAGATAAATAAGATATAATTAATAACAATTTCCTGATTGAAATATTATTTATTTGTTAATTATAATTATTAATTCTTTTGTTCGTGTTGAATTTATGTGATTTTACTACATTTCATCTTCTTTTACAATATTTTACAAGTGCTAAGTTGTATGAAAGATGAAGTAAGGATTAGCAATTTGTTAAAATATAAAATTGAAATTTTAAAATAGTAATTTAAACTATTCTCGTATTGGATTATTTTTTTCAGAATATAATATTTTGTTTTTTTTTTTTTAATGCTAGATGGATTATTACCAGTTTTTAAGAAGTTATTTGTTAGGAAAAAAAATTATGAATTCAATTAAATTTCTTATTCGAGGATTCATGATTGTCAACAAAATAATTTCATATCATTTGTAAATGTAAGATTCATGTAGCATGCTAATTTTACATAAATTTCATAATCAAGAATGATTCTTTAATTTTCCGATCATTTTAGTAAACTCCAACTTGATTCATTCAATTGAAGAATTACTCTTCTCTTACTTATTTCTAGTTTACATTTTATTGCTTTATTAAGTCTTCCAAAATTTTACAATTCAAGCTTAAATTAAACCTCTTATGGGAATTGTAATCATTGGACACTTCGTACTTTTCAATTTAATTCCCAATTTTATCTTCCATCTAACTTTGCTTTTTATATAATTGATAAAATGTTAGAAATAGTTGACAAGAAGTTGCAAATTTTTTCATTATTGTTATAAAGTTATCACAAAATAGAATTTTGAGTATTTTAAAGACTGTATCTCCGCATAGAACTGATAGTTTTACTTTCAAAAATATGCGCAAATGTGATCTGATCAGTAATCAGTTGTCAAATTACTGAACATAGATTCCATATTTAAGTTTCATGAAATACTGATCAACTGACAGCATTAGAAAGAGCAGATGAATTTCAATGGTTGATATCATAAATAGCTGAAAAGGTCAAGTGTTATATTATACCTGATCTATTCGCCATATATTATGATCAAAAAAGTTCTCAGTGGTATGCAAGAAAACTTTTATTAATTTCCCCATAGTTTAGTGGTATTTTCTTGGAAATTTTGTCTAATTCTGAGCTCTTAAATTTATTTCAATAAAATTCAAATAAATATCTTTTTTCAAAAAAAAAAAAAAATTCCAGAAAGCTGTGATTGGGAATTGGATACTTTATTGGGTGAATTATCAGCTCTCGAACAACAACTTACTATTGGTGGTGATCAAGCGCTTCTTGGCCTTCCAACTCTTCCAACATCTGCTTCTCGAGAAAATAGTCTAAATCAAAGCAAACGAAATAGTATTCTTTCCAATTCAATTATACAACAACAACAACAACAACAAAATGATACGAAAAGGTTAATATTATATAAACTTTTTTTCTAAATTTTGTATGATTTTTTTTTTTATCATTTTCATCTGTTTTATCAATTTTTCTTTTTTTTTTTTTTTGCTATCATTTTTGCTTAAAATGTAAACAATATTTTATAGCTCAATGAAATTTTTAAACTAATTTTGAAAAATATTCGATAAATTTTTTTTTTTTTCTTCTAATAATAAGTTCTTTTCATCTTTTTTTTTCTTTTTTTTTTTTTTTTTTCTAAATGAAATATTTTCAAGAATTTTAAGATGATATCGTCCTGCTGCTGCTGCTTTTGTAATTTTTTTTTCTTCAACCTATAATTGGGAAAATTCGTTGGTTGTAATATTGTTGATAATTGCGCAGATATTTTAGCAGCAGATGTTTTTTTTTTCTTTTCTCTTTTTTTTTTTTTTTTTTATTTTTTGTTTCCAATTGTACAGTGATCGAAAGCTGTGCAGCTTTTTTCTTACATTAACCTAAAAAATCATTTTATTTGTATTATTATGCTTTAACTTTCAATCTTTCGATCAATTATTTTTTGATTAAATTGTTTACAAATTGAATTTATAGCATTTTTCTTCTGTAATTAAACAAAGAAGGGATTTTCTAGAAGATGTTATTATTGTTGATGTAAGATTGAATGATATTTTTTTTTAATTTCTCAAACAAAATTTTCATCGATCTTAAATTGCACTGTTTTAGATATCTGTTAATTTCATTATTCAAAACAATGATCATGTTCCTTCATAGGTTTTCATTTCATTGTTAGCATTTTTTGCTTCTTTAATTAAATTTGATCATTTTAATTGGCTTGATAATATAGAGCATCTTGTGAGTAAATAAGTAAAGATTTATTAAGATAGGTAAAATTAAAGATCGCTAATAAACGGTATTAATGGGGCGGAAAAATCTAAAATAATTCCCATTTATTCTACTGCATTAAATTGCATTTCATCTTCTCACATTTAATAAATAAATAATATTTATTTTCTTTTTTTTTGCAATATTTTTGCTAAAAAAATATTTTTACATGCGATTATCGAAAAAAAAAAAAAAAAAAAAAAACAACGCCAAAATTTATCATAGTGGGAAAATAATTAAGGAAATGTATAACTTATTGATTTGTCTAGTTAAGTATATCGATATTTTAATATTTCATTCTGAAAAATAAAATGATTCTACGATAATATGATAGCTCATGTTTCGTTTAGTATTAAAATATCGAAAATTTTAAATTTTAAAAATTTAAATTTATTAACATATATAGCATTTATGTTAAAACAAAACTTACAAAATAACGGTGAAAAATTCAAAAATTGCTATATATTAAAGGTATTTGAAAGGATATTATAAGAAATTGACTTGAGCATCTTATGAGTAAATAAGTAAGGATTTATTAAGATAGGTATAATTAAAGATCGCTAATAAGCAGTACTAATCTATTATAAGTAGTATGCATGACAGTCATCTTTCCGCCTTATTTTTTTTTTGTCATTTTGCGCCCAAGATCCATAAGATTTTTGTTCATTTTATTCAATATATCTTCAATATGAATTCATCCAATAGATTAGTATCAGTTATTTGCAAAGAATTACTTACTCTTTTAAATGATAATCTAAATGATAAATGATCATCTATTTTAACTAATTAAATAATTTAACCTACATTTTTTTTTTTTTTTTTTTTTTTTGTTGCAGAACTGGTCTTCAATCTCA
The DNA here is from genome assembly GCA_013365325.1 of Dipetalonema caudispina. NCBI lineage: Eukaryota > Metazoa > Nematoda > Chromadorea > Rhabditida > Onchocercidae > Dipetalonema > Dipetalonema caudispina. Next base: position 133,668 of record JABVXV010000134.1, on the reverse strand, counting down.
TACACAACATTCGTACAACTATCACGATAATTTCATGCATAACTCAAACACTGCTACAACAACAATGATATCAACAGATTGTCCAAGTCCTGATCATGATTCAGCTTTTGGTGATTCTTCCAGTACCGAATCTCGAAACAACAATCGAAATTGCAGAAATTCAGCTATCTCATGTTCCGATAGCTGTCGTGGCTCACTTAATACACCAAGTCCCACTCAACAGGTATGAATTATTTATCTTTTTTTTTTTTCAATTGATTTTGTTAATTTCTTCACTTCATTCATTTTCTTTCTCTTATTTACCTATCTATGCTACAATATCGAAAGATGAGACTGGAGTGAAGTCTGAACGGAATCTTGAAAAAAACGCGTTTTTTTGACAAGAAAAAAAAAACCCAACCAGTATTTTTTAAATTTCTCATCCTATCATTCTAATCTTACATTTTCTTTGAGCGATTCACTTCATTTTTAAATTTGCAATAAAAAACTACAACTTTCAATTTTTGAAATCACGTGCGGCATCACATAGCAATTTCCATAATTCTCTCTGAGAATATGTTTATGGGATTTTTAGCTGCGGAAATAGTAATTTTTCATGGAAAAACTAATAAAGCACGAGTGAAATGACCTTCAGCTGGTAAAATTGCAGCATTTTTTTTTTTTTTTTTTTTAACCAAATGTAAAAATGAGATGATCATTGTGATACGTCGCATATTTTGTTATAATATCCGCCCTCCGAGTAGAACAATTATCGGTTTGTTTGATGTGAACATGGAACTGTTCGGATCAATTGTTAAAAAACACTTCTTGTCATTACTATCTTATGACCTAAATGTTACTCGTATCCGAAGAATCCTGATGACATGTCCTTTTCCTTATTGTACTATTTTTGCTAACTTCACATATATGATCACTTTCCACTTTTTCTTTTCTTTTCTTTTTTTTTTTTTGATAATTTTCTTCAAATTTTCTATTCTCTGAACTCGAATATCTTTTTAAAGATTTAATTCCTCTACTTTCTAACAAATAAATTCTTGATTAAAAGCTGATTTAAAATGTTTAGTATAGGTTTGATATTAGTAAATTTTAAAATCATTTCAAATAGCACTGTGAAGAGGCATTTATTGGTTTTGATAATAGCTTTTATTCATTTATAATTCAATTCAATCAGTAAATAGCAAAGAATGATCTGATGATAAATGACATCATCAATTTGTCTGATATTTCAGCACTTAGTTGTAGTAATATGCCATAATAGAATGATGATGCATTGAAAATGAATCAATTATTTCAAAATGTTAGTAGTAAATCGATCATATTATGCAAATTTTCCTCACATATATGAAAGAGAAGAAAGTATTGTAATTTCCGATTGTGAACTGGTAGAATTGATGGAAGGAAGGAAAATGAATCAGCGATACTTATCGTAAGCATACAAAACTCATCCACTATTTTCATTTATCTATTCGTTCGTTTCTCACAAAGAATTTGTTTAAAAAAAAAAAAAAAAAAAGAGAGGGAATTTTTCATCCTCCTTGTTTGCTCTTTCAATTGCTATAAATACTGATCTGATCGTTGTACAACAAATGCTTCAATTTTCCAACATTAAAATACCTAAAAATTTTCTTTGTACCCATTCTTTTGGATATTATTTTGAAATAATTTCATTAGCTTTACTAAGTTTGAAGAGAAATTATTATATTCACTGAATAATTAAACGAGTTTTTACATCCGTTTCATTTCATTTCATCCTAATATCCTTCCTAAAACATCCTTATCTTTAATTACATCATAAAATTTTTAACAACCATTATTCATTAATTAAATAATAGGCGAAAGATAATTGTTTAATAAAGAATACTTTCCAAATTGTTGTAAACAATCATCAACATTTCCGGATACTTTTATAATTTTCAAATTTCTTATATTTTCTAAAAAAGAAAAAAAATTTTCTCAATATCAATTTTTAAAGGTAATAAATGTTTAAAGAGAAAAATTAGAAAACTATTGATTCATCTGATAATTCTCTCCATGAAATAGAAAATGAAATATTTTTTGAACAGTTTTATGAATGATTATTAGCTTCAATGATATTACAATATAGCACTTATTAGGTAAACAGGTGAGGAAAAAGGTAACCGATATGAAATAAAAGCAAATTAGAATAGTGAATGACATTTGTATAAAATTTGCTTTTTCGTTTCATTTTTCTTTTTTTTTTTTTTTTTTCTGATCCACAATGGCACACAAATCATACATTTGTTGGGATTACATAACCCATTTTATCGCGGTCATTAGTACTTACAACTTCCTTCCCGTGGTTAAATGATGTTACCGATACATTCTATCTTATCACAACGATCAATTCCTATGGTATGTTGTTACTTTCATTAATTTACATTTTCATTTTAATTATAAAGTATGATGTAAATTTCTTCGTGGAAAATTTTGTCAATTAACCGATAAAACAGAGCAAATGTTATATATTTTGTTAGGAGATAAGATAAGCTTACTTAGCTAATAGGCTAATAATGGGTATAGTCAAATATATCCCTTTTAAAATTAAATTTTTCTTTGCTAGCATATCTAGATTTTATGAATTTTCTGTTTTTTTTTTTTTTTTTTTTTAGCATTCATTTCGTTCTATTCTATTTAAATTTCTTAGTTGATCCATCTTTGACCTTTATTATTGGACAATTTAAGGAACGGATAAGACATTTTGAATGTGAATTGGATAGATTGGTAAGTTACACACATCGTTCTTAATTGGATTTCATCTAAAGGCGATCTTGTCGCAGTTTGGCATTTTGTTATTCACAACAAATAGTACAGTCAATAAGAATGTTGTTGTAAAGCCAATCAGAATCTTTTAGGGTCCATTCTTTAGATTATTGAAATTAATCAAACTAATTAAGAAATTTATAAAAAATAGTTCCAATCTTTCCTGAATAAATAATCTCATGCCTCATGTAATCTGGTTTTTTCCCTTTGTGAAATCTTGATCTTTTTTGTTAATTTGTATAATGCAAATAATTTGATCCATCTAATAACTCATTTGTTGTACAATCTTAAGGATGAAAATATGAAAAGATTTGATAAATCTGTTTGCATTTTTGTTTATTACCTAAAGATGAGTTCTTTTCTCAGATTGATAAGTTTAATTGAAAATAAACAATTAAATTTACCGACTAACAAGTAGCTACTAGATTGAATTGCTAATTCCAATCTTTATTGCTAATTGAATAAATTAAAATTTTCGATAAAATTAGTCAAATTTTAAACACATTTTATTTGTTGCAGGATTATTTTTTATTCTAATTTATATTTATTGAAAGTGATCAGCTCTTGTTTGTTTGTACTTTCGTTGTGATATTCATTTCATTTATATCAAATCATCTTTCAAACTTTGTGACATGTGACAATTTTTTCGAAAACAAAATTCTTTCCATTTCAATTGTTTACTTATTTACTTATTAACTATCTTATTTGTTTACCACTATTTGCATCATAACGATAGTTTCAGGCTTCACCAAATCAATCATCATCCTCTTCCGCTTTGGAATCTTCACAACTTCGTCATCATCATCATCATCACCATCATCATCAACAACAACAACAACAACAACAACAACAACAACCCACACGGCCACTTACTGCTAATGAAATAAAAGCAGCAAAGATTCGAGAAGCATTGGAAAAGATGCGTGAAGCAGATATTAAAAAAATTTATGTCAAATTTTTCATTGATGATGGCTCATCTACCATTTCGTTACTTATCGATGAAAGGTGGACAGTTGCTGAATGTATCCGTCGTATTGCCACAAAATTAAATGTTTCATTAAGTGAACATCATACTATTGTCGAGGAATATCCTGAACTCTATATCAGTAACTTTTTGTTTTCCTTTTATTCATTCATTTACTTGTTAATTTCATTCATCCTTTGAAATTTTAATTTTATCACCTTCTACTTTTATTGTTTCTTCTAAATTCCCTGAGTTGAAAGTATGACTTCTTAATTCGCTTTAATTTTTTTTTGTTTTTTTGTTTTAGTAATTCATTTTATTTATTAGTCTAATTTTTTCATTTAATAGGTGTTTGTATACTTTAATGTCAAAGTTGAATCATTTTAATGACGAATATGAGTAGGTAGAAATCAATTAATTCAAATATGATTTGATGGAAGATAAGTAAGTATTTAAAATAATTAAAGTGCAAATTAAATTACAACAAAAACTATTCATTCTATTTATTTCTTATGTTAATACTTTCAAAGAATATAAGTGAAAAGTAAACAATTCATTTATCATAATTCCGGAATTATATAGTATTAAGTTTATATTATTCCAGAACGGATCTATGAGGATCATGAATATTTAGTGGAAAATATTATGATGTGGACGTTAAATTCACAGAATAAATTATATTTCACTCGACGTTTGGATAAATATTCATTCCTGGATCGACCGGAAGAATTTCTCGTAACGCAGAAAAACATCGATACATTGATACATGGTCCACCATCGCCGAATACAAAAAGGCATGTAATTAAGGTATGTGTTGTATTTAATTTTTAAGAATAGGAATATTTCATTTGAAGAAAAAAAAAAAGTAAGTAGGAAAAAAGAAAAAAGAAAATGAAAGATAAAATGAACTGAGAAATATTATTATGATGATTAGAAATAGGAATTATATTAAAATAGAATGCTATACCAATGGAAATGTAATTTAGTAGCATTTTGAAACTATAAATGATCAAAATATAGGCATATTAATTAGCTTCCTAATTTCTAAATATCGTAAACGAATTCGAATTAAGAGAGATAATTTTACAAAGTGGATATAATCATTTTAAAAATAATAATTACAAAATTTGACAGTAATTAGCAGTGTATGACAGTCGATAATTGTATTTTACTGATTTGCAAAATATAGGTTAGGCTTAATTTACGTAGTCATACCTGTTATTCATTATGAGATTTGCCTGATAATTGTTGCAGAATATATTTGTGTTCAATTAATATTAATGGCTTTTTTTTTTAAGCTTTTCAAATTTCAATTTCAAAATTCGAAGAAAAAAAAAAAGGAAACAATTTTATTTACTTTCAAATGATAATTTATTCATATGAGAATTTGTTACGGCTAAAAAGAATGATTGATGAATGTTTAATTTGATATGATGGTACTAATTTAATATTTGTTATATGATATTTCAGGAATTTTTTGAAGGTGATAATGTACAACCACCGGAAACAGAAGGTTGGTTATTTCTAAAATCAGATGGTAAGAAATCATGGAAGAAACATTTCTTCGTACTTCGTTTATCCGGTCTCTATTACTGTCCAAAGGGTAAAAGTCGTAATTCGAAGGATTTACAATGCTTGATGAATATGCAAACTAATCAAGTTTATACGGCTACTGATTGGAAAAAGAAATACAAAGCACCGTCCAATTATGGTTTTGCAATTAAAGTATGCCAGTACTGAAATTATTTCATATCTTTTAAAAGTAATACAAATTTAAATTTGTCTATACTAGATAGATTTGAAATTTTTATTGTTCTGTAAATTTAGGAAAAAAACTATAATAATGAAATGAATTAATTTTTGATTTATCGAATATAGGATGATAAATATTTTAACTGATTGTTTTAGTTTGACTTATTTTCTCAAGTAAATTTTTTATATTCAGTCTTTTTTTTTTTTTTTTTTTTTAAACGAATTTCCTTAAAAAAAAGATAATATCTGTGTAATTCTAACTGCTTAGAAGACTTTTTATCTCATTTACAAAATTAATTCGCTTAAATTTACTCTCTTCAAATTGATATTTATCAATGACCTCTCTAATTTTAGCATCCAAAAATTCAAGTGAAAGCATCGAAATATATCAAATATGTTTGCATCGAAGATGCGTTAACATTTCACAAATGGATGGTAGCTTTGAGGATTGCTAAGGTTACTTATCATCTTATCAGTCCTTCTTGTCATCCATTTTAATCTTTCTTTATAGCCATTCTCATCTTCTTTCCAATTCTCGGGAATTTTTGTCAAAAATTTTCAAATGTTGCAAAGAAAAGAAGTATTAAAATGAACAATTTTGAAAATTTGATGATGGATTTCTTATGAGTTCAGAAACGAACAACTATTAACTGTCTTAGGACGAGTTTCTCTTCCTTCCATCTATAAAATTATCATATCTTTTCTAGAATGGTCGAAATCTGTATGAGAGTTATATAGAGATGAGGAAGCAACAACAAACAGGATCGAATGGAGTAATTCAACCTGTTAAAGTTGGAATTCCACAAATTTCACCTGTTGATTCCAATCGTGTATCATTCGTTGAAATGCGAAAATCGAATATACGACAGTGTCAGCAACAAGATCCGTCACCTTTGCTAAATTTGAACCGTGATTTACGAACATCTATCTCATCCAGGCTATCGGTCGGAACTAGTAATGATGGAAATCCTTCATCTCATCAAAATAGTATCATTTTTGATCAGGTATATTACTTTACGTATCATACCAATTTTACTCATCATTTTAGGATCATACCTGTTCCATGCTGAAATACAAAACCTTATTCCAGTGTGATGATATCATAACGGGTACCATAAAACGAGCACCATGCGATGTAATGCTCGGTAACAGACAATCAACGATGACCGATCATCGAAATTCTAGTGATGGTATTGCTTCACCAAGTGGTCGTAGTGGTGGTACTGCCGAAAGCGATAGTGATGAAGAGCAATTTCCGCCACCTCCACCAACTATAGTTTCTACTATTTCACACGGAGAGGATTCTCGTAATAGTAATTATTCTACATCTAAAATTTATAATTCATTTTAATGCCAAATTTGATTTAGCATTCATGACTTTCTCAATATTCATATGACATAATGGTAATAATTTTCTAAATTTTCCATCTAACATATCCGAATTATGTCATATGACCACCGATCACTCCATTTTCGCTGAAGTAATTGATTAAAAAAGAAAAAAAAAATTGAATTTTACTAGAAATTATAGGAATATTGACATTCGTTTCATATTTACTGTTTAAATAATTTAATTTTTAACTTTATTTCTTCCTCTTTTTTCAGATGTATATATTAATCAAGATGATACTTCAGTAGGAATACCAACCCCAAAAACAGCTTCTCTTCAACAACAACATCAACAACAACAACAACAGCAACAGCAGCAACAACAACAGCAACAACAACAACAACAACAACAACAACAACAGCAACAACAACAACAACAACAACAACAACAACAGCAACAACAACAGCAGCAACAACAACAACAACAACAACAACAGCCAAGTACTAGTCATATGGCTACTACTGCACGATATCACAATGGAATTTCATTAACTAATACTAATACTAATGGTAATTATGTATCAAATATAAAACCTATCATGGCACCAGTACCACCAGCAAAACCACAATTTATAATACAAAATGGACGAAATGGCAATCCAATGATTGGCACTGAAGTATTCTTCTTCTTTTTCTTTTTGTTTTTTCTTTTTTTTTTTTTTGCCAACTTACATTCTTCTTTATTTAAATGAACATTAAGAAAAAGATCATTATTCCGATCATATGATTCGATTAACTCCATATTCTATTAATATTTTTTACTTTTTCTCAAATGAAATTAAGAGATTTTACTGGGTTAAGAAAAATATTTTCTTTTTTTTCCTAGAACTTAAACTTTTTAATTTTTGAGCAATAGGAGAGGAAAATTTTTTGATTCATCATTAGGAATAATTATATTATCTTTCTGCATAGGATTAGATATTTTCATTACAGTACGGTTTTGATAGAAAATATTGTATGTTTTATTGTAGTGTTATTATGTTTATATTTTCTAGAACGATATAGCAATGGATAATTATCATCATCAACATTATCATCATCATCATCAACATCATCATCATCAGTTAGGAGCAATTCCTTCTCAAACATCTTTGACATTACTGCCAAAGAAGATACCACCGCCACCACCACCAAAACGCTCAGATACCACTAAACTTCAATCGGTATTTTACTTTTCCCTACTCTTTAAAACTTTTTGGTGATGAAAATACAACATTTACAATTGATTCATTTGATGACTTAAATGATTATCATTTCATATTTTACATTTATTTATAATTATGATGCAGAATATAAAACCATTATTAGTAATACTGAAGCTGTAAATTTCAAATTGTAGAAAATATTTGAAATTTTAACTTTTATACGTCAACAAAATATTCTTAGTCTTTTTTATTGGATTAAAATTTTCCACTGAAAATTTGAATTGAAAATTTTTCAATTCTTTTTCGAATTCATTTTTTCAGACTAATACGGAAGCTTTGCATTCAGAATTGGAAATAGCAATGGCAAGGAGATTGCAAAAAATTGGACAACTTTAAATTATCGAATCTTTTTCAACATTGTGATGAAGTACCACTGTCAATTGTTAATTAAATTTTTTGTTTGTATTTTGATACATGGCAAAACTGTGGTATTGGTAGTTCCACGTGCGTGTTTTTTTTTTTGTATTATTACACCTGACGTATCACTTTTTCTTTGTCTGCGTAAAGTATTTCTTAAAATTATAGAAAATCTTATTTCTTTATTTTAACTTTTCCTATTCTAATTTCATCACTTTTGCAAGAAACAAATAATTAATAGTGAAAAGGTAGCCACTACAATAATTCTTTGCTCACTATTTGTAAATAATAAAATATTAGTTAACTTTTCATAATTTAAATTAACTCATGCAAGCTTAATTTGAATTTATTAAAATATACATTGAAAAGATAGGAAATGAAATTAGATTTTTTGTACAATCTTTACTGTTGAAACATTTCCAACGTTCTTTCTCAGTTACGTAAAGAAATTGTTTTTTTCTTTTTTTTTTTTTTTCTCTTTCAATTTGTTACATCAATATGCTCATTTCTAAAAAAAAAAAAAAAAATTTCCCCATATAATTTATCAATTCTATTTAAATCATTTAAAGAATTATAATAGCAATGAAAATGAGAAATCTAATGGATCTTTTATCACATCTTATCAATCAATTATCATCACTCCTGATCTGTGTGAATATTTCATGAAATTTATAAAAATATGAATGAGATAGATTTGTGATCAGCTAATAGTATCCATAAAGATATCCATCCCTTACTAATAGAATGAATATGTTATAAGGTAACTTTTTAAAATTACCGGTGTCTTTTTTTTTTTTTTTTTTTTATTTTTATACTTTACATTATTTGCTCGTTTGTACATATATAGCTAATAATTTTTATTAGTGTCTATTTCATATTGAAAGCTTTTATTTATATTCGATCCTTATTAACTGGATAGGAATATATCCTCAAATATAAATTAGACATGAATTATATTTGAATAGTTTTTAAAAAGTTTAAAAATTCCTTTTCATTCCTCTAAACTATTCTATGAAGTTTATTCGGTCCATATTTTGGAATTGTTTACTGATTTATTTACATTCATCAAAATTTTAATAATTATTTTCGTATATCAATTTTACTTCAATGAATTGAACAAAAATAAATTCATTGCTACATAATTTTATTTCGCGATCATAAAGGTTAAATGATTGTTGTATGTTGCTGTTGCATTATCAAATGAAAAAACTAAACTTTTAGAAGATTGTGAACTCTATCGATTATAAGGTAAAGTATTACAAGGAATGCAATATTTCGGTACTGGTCAGAAATTTAACTGTAAAACCTACCTGATTTTTTTTTTTTTTTTATCACGTTGGTAATTCGAAAAAAAGTATGCATGATATAAATTGGTAAACTATGTTTAGCATAAATATTTATTTTAGATAAATTTTTATGCATAAACAGCAAGTGAAAATCTTGTGATACTAATTAAGGAGCAATTTAAATAAGGCTGGTTGATAATTAAAAAAAAAACACGACGAAATTAGCTTCAACCATAGTTCCATTTCGCATAGTGAAACAAAAAAAAAAAAAAAATTGTATGAAACTTTTTAAGGAAGTTCACATACGAAGAAGAATTAGAAATTATGATGCAGAATGAAAATGAAAGATTACATTACTTTAATATGAAATGGTAGCAAAAAAAAGAATTAAAATGAATAAAGGAATAGGTATAGGAGAAAGCGAATGTGATGATAATTTTACGTAAAATCTTGCGACAATATATACGTGAAATATTTTGATGGTTGTGGAGCAAATTATAGCAATCGAAAAAAAAAAAGAAAAAAATATTGAAAAGTTCAAAAGATTGTTAAGGTATTATAATGCAAATATTTTTGGAAATTTTCTACAACATGTCACAAAATATCTTTTTGATTTAAACTTCAAAAATTCTATTATGATATGTTGGAAGAATAGAAAAATAATTCGTAAGTGCTATAAAAAGAAAAATAGTTTTTTTTTTTTTTTGTTTATACAAAATATTTAAGTCATTTCAAGTTTCATTAATGGAATTTTGATTTTTTAATTTCAAATTCTGTCGAAATATAAGAAATGTGGAAATTTTGTATTTTCAAATTTTGAGGGAAAAGATAATTTCCCGTTTTTATTTGTTTAAATACATAATGTACGATGAGAAAAAACAGGTCAAATTTTGGAACATATTTTGAGATATTTTCTTTTTTTTTTTTAGATAATTTCACGAAATATTTTAAAATTTATTATCACAAATAAAATAGAGTGATATATACTTTCTTGAACTCGCATCTTTTTTCCATCTTTAAACTATAATATTTGAGCTTATAAAGAAGAATTTTCAAGAAAAAAGAAGAAAAAAGAACAAAATTGGCACTGCAAAAAGAATTAAGATAATATTCTAAAAAAAGAAAAAAAAAATGATGCGAAATGTTTCTTCGATTTTCAACGTCTACGATCCGATTCTGTTTCACGTTTGTAACTACATTCTTGTGATTGCTCCCTGAAAAAGGAAAAAAAAACATTAATTGGACGATACTTAATTGATATTCTAATCAAGAAAAACAAAGTTGAAAGTTTGATTAAAATTCACAAAAAATTTCATTAAAATTAACGAATTAAAAGGGAAGATTTTTAAGTAATTTTGACGCAATTGCTAAATGTCCAAAATTTATGTATTAATTATTCTTGTGAAATTAAAAAGAAACTTACTTATACTCAGTGGGATTGCCATCTTTATTGATGCGTCGACCACTACTACTCTTAACTTCCCGATCGTAAGTCTCATAACCACCGGGTATTTGTTCATGACGATGATCACGCTCATACATATTACCACTGCTATTTGACATATTTGGCAATGGCATTAGCAACGAATCACGAAATTCATTCTCTAATCGAGCCATATCTTCATTACGTCTAAATAAAACTACGTTATAGCAGAAACATTTTGTTTATTAAACAAAAAATTCAAGTTGAATTTCATTCCTTAAAGAATTGCTGCTTTACTAACCTTCTAATGGATTGTGAAAATCCGCGTCCTTCATCCCAATCTGCATAGCTTCGACTTTTGATGATCGGCCTGTAGAAATCATCGGATGGTGCTCTAGCACGATGTGGTGGAGGTATTGGTGCATCACGATCGCGAGGTAAAGTTGGTGGAAATTCAACAAATGGACCACCACTCTGTTGACTACCACGACGATAGGATGATGAACGATAGTGATCAGCATCGTAATTAACACCCGAACCCGAATCATAAACATCACCTTTAAAGTGAAATTAAATTATCTTTTCATCGATTAATATAGCTTACATTAACTGTATAAGGATGATTTTTAAGTACACATCTGATATATGTTGATTTTACAACGATCATTAGTTTGTCTGGATAAAATTCGAATTAAAAATTAATATATAAATTTAAATAAAATAGAAAGTACTAACGAGTAGAAAGACTTTTATGAATACGTCCATTACGACCCGATGAACTATGATGTACTTCCCGAATATCACCATTCGGATTATAACGTAGTTCACCACGCCTCAAGCTATCGGATAATGAAGAACCGAAACGTCCATTGGAAAGACTTCCATTTGTTATCAGACGTCCGTCATCGTAATAACGCTACAATATCTTCATATTATATTATTTAAAGAAAAAAAAAAAAAAAAACAGTAATTAGTTTTGAGAGAAAAAAAATTAGGGAAATTTTACAGTTTCAATGTATTTCTTTTAAGCATAACTTTTTTTGTTAATTTTCCACAACACTTATTTTTAAATTGTTGTAATTAAAGTATACCCCATCTTTTTCACGACGTGTTGTTACAGATCGCATATAACTTTCATGTGCAGGTAAATAACCGTTCTGTCGTGATAGTGAGTTGCTACGATAACCTGAAAACGGAAATTGCAATCATCTGATAAAACCCACCAAACAGAAAATTAATTCGGATACATTACCTGAAATTCACAACTCGAAATCTCCAATCTATAATTTACAGTCTATAACTCATCCAAAATTGGTCTGTTGAATATTTTCAAATTAATTAATCACAGACAGAAAAAAAAAAAAAAAAAAAAAAGAAGGAAAACGACGGAAACGAATGATAGTGAAACGAAGGACAGTTGTAGTTAGTGACCATACAAATATTACGATAAGCTTGATCTGCAGCATTGTAAGCATTTCGGATCGATCTGCTCAATTCACTTGGTGAGAATGGACGAATTTCGTAGATACGTGTTATGGTTGGAGCTGCAGTTACCGAAATATTGCGAATGTTTCCTGTGGTACCAACACTCCGATCACACTTTCCGTTTATTCTTGTCAACTTTCGATATCCAGAATCTTCACCATTCCAATTTTTCAAAATTGAAACTGGCTGATTTTCATTTTCATGATTTTGATGACGAGTAACCTGTTGCTGTCTGATTGTAATTCGGTCTGAACAGTAGTATACGTATCACGGGTAGCTTAGACTAATAAATAAAATCCGTAGAAAATTCCAACAAGAAATGTTATAAATCGTGTAGTTCGCGTAGCAGAATTGTGCAAGAATTAGAATTATGGGCGATACGACACAAAAACTCATAGCCATTGCCAAAACTAATATATGCAAAGCAACAATATATCCTTGTGGAAAATTATAATTTGTAATATTTATTCTAAAGTTTGACTCAATTGTACTCCAAAATTCAACCTTGATATGACCAATTTATGAGAATAGCTCGTTTCACTGAGTCAAATTTAACTTTTCAGCACAACTTATTTTCCAACTCTATTCACAAAACATGTTACTTTTATTTTTACAACTTTAAATTCTATTAAATTTAACCACGTATTTGAAAATAAAATTTAATAAAAAAGAAAGAAAAAGAAAAAAAGGAAATTAAATGTAAATCAAAATTTGTAAATTGCTTCACCTTCATCACTGTATCCATTATATGCATAACCATCACGATTACCACTACTACGATGATGATAAGTTCGATGTGAGCTACGATGCTTTTTTTCCTTCTTTTCTTTACGTTGTACACGTCTTTCAATTTCTTCAATTCGTTTATGTTCTTCCACTCTTTGTACTGTTTCTGTTATTTTTGGTTTCTAAATTGTTGAACTTTTTAAGATTATTGATAATTTCGAAAAAAAAGGAAAAAAAAAGCAGAAAAAGTTAAATAAGTTTCCGTGCAAATAAATTGTAATCGCTTGATGTTAAAAAATTTTTTAAATTTAAAAAATTTAAAGTATTTTGAAAATTACAACTAAAATATTGACACTAACCGCTGAAACAATTTGTCGCTCATCCCAACGATCATTTCGAACTATCTGTCGTGGTTCTTCTGCATACATCATTTGATCCTTTGTTTCCAGCTCACGACGTTTCATGATACCTCGAGGTTTATCATCCTGAAATTCCGGACATATTGATGTTTCTGGCTAAAATTTAAATCTAAATTTAGATTTCGATAAATCTTAATTGGAAGAACTTCTAAAGTTAGAATTCTTCAACCTCTAATAACTTTGATATTTTTCATAGTTATAAAAAGTTGATAGTTTGTAATGTAATACTTTGATAGATATTTTGATAAACACTTACCTTTGTTTATCTGTTATTTCATTAACAATTATGTCCAGTTGAATAAAGAATAATAAATTAATTGATAATGATAGAGAAGGGATTATAGGAAACATTTCCAAGTGTTAAATATCATGCTAACATGCATAAGGAACGACTGAAGGACTGAAACATAAATACAAGAAGCAATCTGAAAGATTTAATGAAAAATCAGATCATCTAATGAATCCTATTTCGGTATTCCTAATAATTCATTTGGTAACATCTTATCACAGATGACCTATACAGAAAGTATCAATAGATATTCCATATAACTATTTCCATTGATACTCAATTGAAATTTCATCCAACAGTATTTTCTTATAGCTTATAACATAGATTATTGATTTTTTGTTTAAAATACTTAAATATATTCTTGTGAACAAACTTCGAAATAAGTTTCGAAAATTAAAATTTATATCAGAAGTGAAAAAAAAAAGGATTTGGGAAATAATTTGAAAAGAAAAGAAAAAATAAAAAAATAAATGCTTAAATGAAGATTTCAACTATAATTATATTGGTATTGTTCAACATGCGTTTAGTAAGGATAGTTACGATGAATTTCGTTGGAAATTCATTAAATTTAATCGAATTTTATGAGCGATGATAACTTTCCACCATAATGTTTTGTCATAAACTCATGAAAATACTATAGGTTAGATTAAAGAAAGATGCGAAAGATAGAGTGTACAATGAATTAGAAAAATGAATGAGTAAAATGGATTGTTAAAGTTAAATACTTTTCAAATCATGATTAAAACGCATTTAGATACAGTTAATACAACATTTCTATCAAATTTTCCGCATTTTGATGCACATCTCCAAGTTTAAATCTTAAAGAAAATGCGAAAAGCAGCATGCATTTGATAGATTTGATACATTGTAAAGTTGTATTACAACGATGTAGAAAATAACACAAAGAACATTTCAACAATCTTTTCAACAGTACAGAATTTTAGATAAGTTTGGATTTATTTTCTCGTTGTTAAGGGGGATGTATGCAATGTGCCTAACTAATCCTTACACAAAATAATACCATTCAAGATACCTTAATCTTAATCAATGTTCCGCGTGTATCACTGTCCAGCGTTGGCAACGAAGCGTAACGATCGATGCGTCTCTCGAAATTCTCATTGAATTCACGGGTCATCGTAGATTGCGCCGAATCCGTTACGGGTCCCAAACGTGCCGGCATATAGGGCCAATGTTGTTTCTCACTCTGAATTTACTCACTTGTCAAATTACTGTTTTTAAAAGACTTTCTAGAATACCAAATGCAATTCAGAAATTTCATTTATCATTGGTTAAACATTAAATTGATTGAAAACCAGAGGTAATAAAAGTAATTTAATGAGTCGAGACGTATCATCAAAATGCAAAATATCCAATAGTCGTAATTTTAGAGCAAAAATTTTTCAATGCATTGGTTGTTGTAGAAAAACAAAATTCTTTTTAATTAGATATTTAGATATGAATTTGGATGATTTCAAGTTTCCTTACAAAATTAATCAAAGAAAAATCTTTCAAAAAAAAAAAAAAAAAAAAATTTCTAAAATCTTATATAAATGAAGAAGATTCTAAAGTAATCCTGGATCAACATTAATGAAAGTAGAACCAATCTTATATTACAATTCCACCGATAACATTTCCATGCAAAATTAAACTTCTGATACTGATACGATATAGAAATTCTGGAGCGTAAGAGAAATGAATCATTCATAGTCTAATACAAACATAAAAATTATTTTAGAAATTTACCCGACACCCGGTTTTTCTACATTTCACAATTAAAGACCTGTTAATGAGGAAATGAGAATCATCTACTACCCTAATCAAATGAAATTATGGATGTAGGCAGTAAATTCGTGATAAACATAGGGTGAGAAACAATGATTGAAACAACAACAAAACCTGTTCCAATTAATTTAGTAGCTATTATTCCGGCATACACCTGTAACCATACCTAATTGTTAAATTTGGCTCTTAATATTACTACTATTTGCGTATCTTATAATATCAAAGGTATAGATTTTTTGGATTGTTGACTGCTCCGGATTAAGATTAATTGATTCGTAATGTTGTAATATCAGTCGTATCTTATGCTATTTGTTGTAATCACAACGATCACATGTCTCATATATCTTCAGATCTTTTTCATTTCTCTGATTTGACTATCATTGCAACAAAACGCTTTATAAGATACAATGCAGTGACAAGATCGATGTAAAATAATTGTTATTGATAAATTTAGATCTCGAGAATTTCCATTAAATTCTTGAAGGATATACAATGATGACGAATATCTTCTTGATTAATTTCAAAGTTATCAAAGATTGTTTGTATACACAGGTATGTGTGAAAGTACTCAATTACTGTTACTCATACAGAACAGATCTTTATGGAAATTTATTCAATCATTAATTTTTTTTTTTAAAAGTTAATTTAGGCTCAAATAGTAAATATATATATATATTTGGCGAGATATTTATATAAATGAAGCAATAACATTAGAAAATTTAAAAACCTAAATTACTCTTTGGATGATATTTTCAGATAATTTCTATTACCATCTCAACATTATACCTTTTTAGAATTTCGTTTTACAATTTCTGAAAAATTCAAAATGAGCGTAAAATTCTTAATGGTACAAAGTTTTTGAATGAAACTAAAGCAAACTTGCAAGTAACCACGAAAAGGTTCACACGACAAAGAAACGAATAAATAAAATTTGTGCATGAAATTGATTGGTGCTGTGATGTATGTCACTTCAAAAAAATTATGCAAAATGGTTAAAGCGTAATCGAAGAAGCTTTTACAAACATTTAGAAAAAAAGAAAAAAAAAAAGAAGAAAAATCTGAATGTTAAAATTGTTGAAAATTAATGAAATTCCAAAATTTTAATAGATGAAATATTTGAAAGCTTTTTTACAAAATGATATTCTCATATCTTTTGGAAAGTTGTCGAGTTTTTTTTTTTTTTTTTTTTTTTTTTTGTTACTGTATTTTTGTCCTTTTTTTTTTTTTTTTTTTTATTTTAATTTACTCTTAGGGTACTGGATGATATCCAAATCTTAGGCACACACACACACACACACATACATGCACACATACACACACATCTTGTCTAAACTTATGGAAAAAAGTCACACCTCAATGTGTGCAGTTTGCACAGCAGCATTGGAGCGGGAAAGGGTACGCCAAAGGCCTGGGGATAAATCGGTACGCACCTTGAGTAGACCATCCTTGGCACCACCACCATTTACCGAAACAACGGAACGAGGTGAAAATGAATGGGATGAGAATTGCCAAGTAGCTGATGAAGCATCCTGAAAATTATTTTTTTTTCCTGAAATTACGAGGCTTCTAGCTTAACTTAAATAGAGGCTGCTTGATGGAATCTATCATGTGAAAAAGGCCTAAAATAAATGTGACTTATGAATAATAAATCAAAAATTAAAATTTATTTTTTGTTTCCCTTTTTTTTTTTTTTTTGAAAAAAAAATAATGATATGGAATTTCAGAAGTTGGATCTTTTCAAAAGATTTGAGTGAAATTTCAAACAATAAACATATTAAATGAAAAAAAAAAAAACGAAGGTTATTAAAAATATTAGGCATGAATGAAATCGTTACTATTAATATTAGGAACATAGCAGCAATCACAAATGGATTAGAAAAAAAATAAAAAAGAAAAAAGAAGAAAAATATTTTTGTAGAAAATTCCATATTTTGTCGCCTAGAAAAAGCATTTTGAAGAAAATTAATCAAAACAAATCCAATTTTTGCTCTGATCAAAAAAGCATTGTAGAGAAAAAGGAGAATTTTTTTGATTTCCTTGAAGGAAGAGACGTATCGTTACCGTAACATAACCAGATCGATCCTGTTGTGGAATGGTTGAATTAACCGATGTATCGTTGGAAATCCGCGATTCGAGCATATCACGTATTTGCTCCTGGAAGCACAAACAGAAACATCCCGATTACATCCATTTCCCTTCTCGAAAAAGTTGCAAAAAGCTATCAAAACAGTTGAAAGAAAATGGAAAGGAAAACATAAAGAAAATAATAAAAAAAAAAAAAAAAAAAGAAAAAAACATGCGTATGCCCTATCACTAATTGATTTTTTTATTTAAATTTTTCAAATTTTTTCTTCGAAAAAAAACTTCTTCCCTAATTTTAGGAAAAATTCTTTGTGTAAAGTTAGAGATAAAAGGCATAGGAAGGTAAAGATATTTTTTAAAAAGTTAATCAAAAGATCATGAAAATTTTACAATAATAGTGTGCTAGATCAATGTATCATGATCATAATTATAATTTCATCGAATTAATCGATAATTCATATTCTAAAGTATTATTAAGTAAATTTAAGCAGTTCTACTAGATAGACTCAATCTCAACAATTATCTAATGAGCAGAAAGGTGAAATAAATTTATCGGAATTATATCAGAATATAAACTACTCGAACTAATTGTTATCGCATAACTTCCATGCAAAAATTAAATGCTTAGTGCTGCTTGATATCACTCCCATTTTGGTATATCAGAAGAGATAAAACCAATCTGATTATCTCTGTAATTGATAAAATCTAAATAATTGATAATCTAATATAGGAAATATTTTACAACATGCAAATTTGTGCGTGTTAATTTTGGCAATTATAAAACATCTCACAATGATTTCATAAATTGTGCCCAAAAATGGATAATTTCCAATTCCACAATTACGATTACTTCGATATAGTAAAGAAATTTTGTGAATGAGAATCTCACTTAGTGAATTCAATTTTCGAAAAAATTTTTTTTTTCCCACTCTAATGACCTACTTCCTTTCATTTTTCTATTATTCTAAATTAAAATTTTCAATAATTTTGACTATTCCTACAAATTAAGCAAAATATTAAAAGTTCTCTTAATGAATAATTTTTGAAAAATTTTAGCTCGAAAAAAATAATTCGACGTTGATGCAATTTGACATGAAAATGAGAGATGGGTTTGCATAAGAGGTCAATTGAATGACTTACTCAACCAGTAGATTCGACCATCGTTACTCAGAATATCCGATAATCGAAGATATCGGAAAAATGTAGCAAAAAAGCGAACCTTAACAGTAACTGGAACTGGTTCAGGTGCAGTTTTAATAATTTCAGAATCAACAAGCTTGTAATCTGTTCGCCTTCCTCTAGATCGTTCCAAAAGTTTCTCATTCAACTGCGCTAACTGATCTAAGTCGCTACTCTAAAGCAAAATATATTGTTTTATCATTCAATGTTTATCTTTAATTTCAACAAACTTCCATAAATTCCACATGATAGTTTATCGGTAATTAATTTAACATCCATTCTTCTTTCCCTTAATTATTTGTATTAATTAAAATATGTAAATTAATATTGCTACTTATTTTAAGCAAAATTGAGCGACTGAAAAAAATTCAGCGTTTATGGGGGAGAAAAAAAAAGCACTAATAGAAGTTTCTAATTCAGCAAATTGATGCTGTTAGTTGCAAACTTCAAATTATTAGTTTGTCGCTTATAAGCGAAAAAAAAAGAAGTGACGCACGTGATTTCTGAATCATTATCGTGATTTATACGTGTACAAACGTGTTCCACAACATTAGTTGGTGTAAAAAACAATCGCAAGTTTAGTTGGATTTACGCTAGCACAGAAAGTTTTTTGTTTTTTTCTTTTTTTTTTTTTGAACCTTTTGTTTCAAACTATTGAAGATAAAATTAATTACTATCTTTTGAATTTTACTCATGTAAGCTTTAGATATAATTTTTGTGATTTTGAAACTAAGTTCAGTCCATTAAAATTTAAAATTTGCATTAGATGATGGTAAAGAAATCAAAAAATGGAGAATACAATTGAAGTGATTTTAGTGTGAGGATGCATTAAATTTAATGCATTACATATAATAATTTATTTTGACACCCTAATTTAGACTTTAAAAACTTGCTCTAATTTTAATTAAATGAATTTCGCGAGAACAGTTACAATTTTCAGAATATAAAGAAGTGTGCGGTTCTAATTTCAATCCGTTCTAATTTTAAATTTCCATCAAAAATCGATAAAATTCACAATTTATTATAAAATTGTTGCGTTTCTTTTAATGTTAACATATTTTAAACAGCTTCGTTACACTCACTCATAGACGTAAAATATTCAACGCTTTTATGCTTTTATCGAAGGAATTAACAGCAGTTATTTGTTAAAAATTTGAATTTTTACTATGAAATATTGGTAATTCTAAAGATTTAATTTTTAAATGCTGAAAAATCAAAAAAAAAAAAAATTCTTCTAAAATCGAATCCATCTATTTTGCATATAGAAAATTACCGTTAATTAGAAAAAATCAATGTAGGAAAACTTTCAAAATGGTTGATGTTATATCTGCGCATCAACCGATGATACATTATCAATTCTACTAATCAGTGTTAACCGCCTAGCGATCACTGTATTTGTTTGAGTGAATGCTAGACGGTGACAAATCATTTCAAATTGAATCAGTAATGAAGAGAAACAAAAAAAAACGAGTAAAAGCTTACCTTCTTTGGTCCTCCGCTTGCTGTCTGAAAATAATTAAAGTTTACATTGATGATATTATGCAAAATTTATTCTATTTTGCAAAAAAAAAAAAAGTGTAAAAAATTTTAAAAAAAGAAAATCTATATCAGCACAGTTTGCATATACTTATCAAATTACTTAAACATTTATTAACATGATATTAAATTAGTTATCCCTAGATGATATGTTAATAAGCTGTAGTTCATTTCGAATTTACTCGAATATCACTAATAAACATAAAACAGTACAGTTGGAGCTGAGAAAGTTTTTACATGGTGGCAATACCTGAAATGCTGAAATGAGAGATGATTAATAAATTATCAAAAGGAATAAATTCATTTCAATTTTAAACGAATTTATAAAATTTAAATGCTCATAAAAAGAAGAAAATTAGCAAAAAAAAAAATCAAATTAAAAATTAAAATAAAATGTTACAAAATATTCTTACCACTGTTTTAAATCGACAATCCTTTGATTTGATATTGTTCATGATAATTAGTGATATCATAATAATTGTTATCACTGATGTATGAATGGAAGAAATGAGTTATTCATTTAGACAGAAAATGATAAGTGTGATAGTTTACAGAGAAAAATGAAACAAAAATTAATGAAATTTATTGGCATATATATATATATATATACATATTTCGAAACATATTGCAGTAAAATAATTGGAATTGTGATCCATAGTGAAATATATTTTGATGAAAAAGGAAATGAATAATTAAAGATGATTTAGAAAAGTAATTAGTTACTGGTTGACTAAACTAATTAATTAATTCCGCAATTCTGACCATTTTTCCTTAGATTCGTTAAATTTTCTGTCTGAATATAATAGTAACAAATAATTAATTTAATCGATTGAACTTTTTCCTCGATTATGATATTTTGTAAAAATATAATATTGAGCAAAATTAATGAAACTAAAGCAATTTAAATATTTTCATAAGAGATAGGAGAAATTACAGAAAGAAATTTACAACATTAAATGAAATAGAGTGAAAATTAGATTAATTTAAGTGAACTTAAAGATTAATTAGCCTTTTTTGCTTCAATTCTCTCAGAATGACATAATTCATTTATTTCATAAAAATGTTATTATGTGCTCAAATATGAATAAAAGAGACTTATTGTGTCACTTTTCGAGTAATCCTTTATGAAAATGCTGAAAATGTATTACTACATATTAAATTGATTGTAAGATCAAATGATCTAATCTAATATTGAAATTGTAAATTAAAAAAAAAAAAAAAAAAAAACACACACATACATAAATTAAATACTTTGTTTGAGTAAGTAAAAAGTTGAAGATAAGTAAGAAAATAATGTGTAGAATATTGCGGAAGATATAATAAAACATTGGAGAAGTAGGAAGCTGATAATATAAAAGCATTTCAAAAGCATATATGAAAATGATACGGCAGCGAGGAAGAATAATCGATTACGGCTTCATAAGAGAGTAAAACTTACCATTTGATGATAAAATTGCAAAAGCCAAAAATTTCGATCTGAAAAGAAGTGAAACAAAGTGACGTACGCGTTACATTTTAAAAAAAAAGTAAAAAAACTTTTGAAAAATTTTATAAACAAAATAAACATTTTTATGTGAAATTTGGAGAAATTCATACCAAGAAGTTAGATAAATCAACTCCTTGTACTTAGGTAATCGTTAATGGATGATCGTTGCCATTCATTGATAGTTGAGGTTCGTGATGGTAGTCGTTGTATTTCGATCACTTGAGAATTATTTCGATCCATGGTAGTATCCATAGGTATACGAGTTAGACGACGTGGTGTAGCTGCTGATACTGCTGGTTGTACTAGTTGTTGATATTGACATGGAGTTGATGTACGACCAGAACGAAAAATGGGAATACGTTGTTGATGATGATTGTATTCAGGATGATCACGGATTGAACGTAACAGTTTTGGTTGTTGTATCTCACGAGTAAATTGATGACAGCTATCTGGATGGATCGTAGAACATGTACGATTGCTTTGATTTGCGTTGCGATGATCGATCTGATGAACTAACGAATAATTGGATGGAATTATCTGTCGTTTATTTCGTTGTTGCTAAATTCTCAGAAATTTTCAATCAAATAGCTTCTAATTTCAAGAGAGAAGTAAATAAAAAACGGATTGGATTTTTTTATATTAAAATAAATTGTAAAAACCGAAAAAATATTCTTTATTGACCTGATGCGATCGATGACTATTATCAGCGCGTGTTGAAGTTGGTGAAAGAAGTTGTTGTCGAAGACGTTGTTGTCGATGATACTGCAAAAGAATTATGAATTAATCGATTTAGATAATACGAAGAAAAAGAACGGATGATGATTGAACTGATCATAGATGACGATTGACCTGATCATACTGAATAGTTGATGTGATACTTAAATGAATAAGTCGTTTTAAGTTCATGAAATCACAAACATTTTGTGCTACCTTTTCTTAAATATTAAAAAGCACACTGTAAATGGCTACTAATTTAATTTGTTGTTTCTAGAAGTAAGCAATAATATCAACATATTAATTGCACAATTTAATTGACAGTTCAATTAATTGCCTTCTGCTAATTACGATATTATTAATACTATCATTGTAATTCTCATTCTCTCATTCAAAATATTTTCAAAAATGTTTCAAAGCCTGTTTAATAGGAAAAATGCCTAATTAAATGCTTAAATTACCAACGAAATAAGATTGTTAGTTGAAGATAAACAGATAGAAAAAGTTGCTATTTAATTAATAATTTTTTGATTGTTTATATTAATCTATCAACTTCCGGAAAAAATCGTTTCTTTTTTTTCTTTCTTTTTTTTAACCTAACAGTAAAAGTTGAATGAATAACAAAAGTGTAATTAGCAATCAAAAAAAAAAAAAAAAAAAAAATGAAAGTAACTTAACCAACCTGACTATTTCGATTCATTTCTCTAACATTTGATGATTGTAAGCTATCATCATCAACGTTAATCGTACGTATGGAAGATGATGGACGACGTGTATCACCTGAGTTCAAATGTAAATGAACTAAAGGTGTACCTTGTCTTAATGTATTTTCAAATGCTGCAAGTTTTTCTCGTACATTTACATTACGAGGCGTATCATTGAATGTTATCGTCGATGAATGTGCTGGCAAATCGTAAATTTTCTCCCAATCTGCTATATCTGAAATTAACCGTCACATTCACTAAAGATTAAATTCAAAAAATCTTATGATAGTACTCTGTGCCTGAACAAATATTTAATATAAAATTAATCATTCTATTGCTATAGCAATATTTCAATATAATTACGATTATCGTAGCATCGTGAAGATATTGTAGTTGGTGGTTGCTCACCCAATCGATGAAACTTTCTTTGGTGGATAATTTCCACTTCTTTATCCAAATCGGAATTATGTAAATCCGATAAATTTTGTGATTGTTTCTTTTTTAACACCTAAATTCTATCAAATTTGAAAATAATGAGAAACGAAGTTAGATATGAAGAAGACTTTGAAATATATGAACAATTATTACAATAAAAAAAATGAAAAATAAAATGAAATAAAATTTTTCGTTTTTTTTTTTGATTTTTCGAGAAAATTTCAAAAATATGATAGAAATTAAGAAAATTTAGGAAGAGACTTTAATAGCATTTGGTGCATGAGGATAGAAGCCACCAGATGGCGTAGTACGTGGACCACCGAATGCTGGTTTTGGCCTATGGCTACCATCAGGTAATGGTTGAATAAGATGTTTGATTTGACGTTTTGCAGATTCATCTAATGGACCAGGACCTAAATTATATTGAATTTTTTGGTAAAAAAATTTCATATTTAGAAAATATAATTTTCGTCAAATAACTGTTTCCATCTTACTCGAAATTGAAGAATGTAAAATTTTGAAATTTACTTTCGTAAAAATACGTACCAAATCCTCGTGGTGTATCAAGTAATGAATTTTCTGGGGTGAAACTCTTATGTTCTTGCTTGTATTCCGGATCATAGATAACCGGTTGCCATCGAAATTCACCACTTTCAACTGTTCGACCAGCTACATTATCTGTAAAAGCTCATTGAAATATTGGCAGAAATGGAAAATATCAAATTTCTTGTTGTAAATTAATCCATAATGAGGTTAAATGAAATAAAAATATTTTGAATTTACAAAAATTTACTCAAGTAAAATCGAAAAAATTTTAGTCGATTCTAAAAAATCTCATAATTTGAAAGTAACCTGCAGAGTAATTACTGCTACTTTCAATACTCGGTTCAGCATTCAATGCTTTACGTAGATATGGCCAAACATAGGATTGTTCCGGTGGTGGTTTCCATCGTTTCCCTGTCCGAAAAATTATCGGTTCAGGTTTCGGTTTTTCGATAAATACTTCCCGACGCTAGAAATTATTTAAACCGTTTTTTTTTTTTTTTTTTCAATTTTA
This sequence comes from Dipetalonema caudispina, assembly GCA_013365325.1. NCBI lineage: Eukaryota > Metazoa > Nematoda > Chromadorea > Rhabditida > Onchocercidae > Dipetalonema > Dipetalonema caudispina. Next base: position 108,617 of record JABVXV010000134.1, on the reverse strand, counting down.
CAAGAGCAGTTATTATAACAAATGCATCTTACAGTATCATATCGTATCATAATACTTTCATGATCAAAATCAGAGAAAATGATAAATATTCTGAAATCAAATAAAATAATGAAACTTAATCATATGGTATTTACTATTTTGATAATTTTTATAAATTTAAACTAATACAATCAATTGAAATCAATATGATACATTGTTGTTGTAAAACAAACTACCTTCAATAAATCAATATCGAATCGTTCCTTTTCCAGAAGCTGTTCGCTAGTGATAATTTCATTTCTAGCAACTGGTTTTGATTGATCAACAATATACAATCGTTTCCAAGTTACCGGATTTGGGGTGTAAATATGTTCACCTTCTTCAGATGTTGCCGTAATAGGACGCGTTTCATAAATATGCATCAATTGTGGTTCTACGCTTTTCTAAATTAAACAAATTGAGCAATCAGATCCAATTATTGATAAAATTATTCATTAAAGGTTACAAAATAAAGCTAATGAAGATATCTTAAAATGAAAGATATATGAAGATATCTTTCAATAAAGCTAATGAAGATATCTTAAAAAAATTAACTCTTTACGTTTAGAAATTAAGTGAATCGATTAATTAATCTTTCACTCTTTAGGGCTACAAAAGATCTCTAAAATGATTTCACTGTATTATGAACTAACAAGATGACAACAGCTGATGTACATATTATTTACATAAAATTGTAGTTCTTTGGGTAATTTCGAAATTTATCCCTAAACAGATAGATATGTGACAATGCTGTAGGCAAGTATAAATTTGGGACAAACTTCAAAGTAAAGTTCCTTCTGTCGTTTTTCAGCATTCATATCGATCTGTCGCAATTCTTCATGAGATTGTGTCATTGATTCGCTTAATTCTGGACTAATTCTACTTCGTCTTGCTTCCATTTGCTGATAATATAGACGTTCTTGTATTTTCAAAGCACGAATCTTAAAACATTGCTAACTCTGTCTGCTTTCCGATCAAGCATTGTGAAAGTGATATTAGCATCATTTTACGAGCTATCAACATAGAATGTAGACAATAATGTGATTTAGAATGAAATTCGAGGTTAAATTTTATATTATTACCTGTTTCTCACTCCACAAAATGGCTTTCTCTTCTTTCCGTCTCATAGCTTCTAATTCAAGCTCCTTCTGTCGATGGTACTCATCAATTCGATCCGGATCCGTGATATTTCTGATCCTTAATGATGGTGGAACTGATCGGGCACGTTCATGTTCTTGCTTTGTTGATGATGATGACCAGTGAACAACACTTTCACCAATTTCATTATTCTGCAACTTAGAAATTTGGAATAAAACATTAATAGATTTCATATCGATAAGAAGAAATGAAAAAAGTAATGTGAAAAGGTAAATGAACGAAAAGGTGCTATATTCATTGGAGTATAAAATTCGTAAGATTGAAATGAGAATTTTAATTCGACAATCAGATTTGTTTGAAATCTTATTTCGAAATTTAAATAGTTATAATTCGTTAAAATCAATAATCAACTACTTTTTCACGTTCCGCTACATTCATTTCCATTACTGATACTGATTTTGATCGATTACCGTACCTAAATACTCTAAATTTTAATCATGGAAAGAATTACTATTAATTTCTAACAATCGGATCAATAATTTTTCTCGTGGAATTATTGAGGGAAAAATAACTGATCAGATTAACAAGAAAAAAAAAAAGAAATACCAAACCTTAATTTATGTTTTAAATCATCAGTAGAATTCTCGCGCTCTTTTTTGGTTAAAAGATGATTACTTTCAACACGACATTCTTCGACAGGAACTTCATGCGTATCTAATGATCCTCTAGAAATGGAAAATTTCAGATGATATTTAGGAAAATAATTTGAAGTCTTTTGGTACATGAAAAATTGAGAAATTTCAAACCGGAATATGGAAAAGTTGAGGGACCAAAAAATGGTAAATTGGGAAATTCCGAATTAGAATATGGAAAGTTGCGAAATTTCAAATTAATATGATTTAAAATTGACAAATACGGAAGGAAACTTCGCGAAACAACACTGAGTAGCTGTTATTAAAATATACAAATACGATTCCGGCAAAAAAATTCTTTGTCTATTTAAGAAAATTTTTACGACGGTGATCATAATGATAATACTAACGAAAAACTTTGCATATTTTATATTCAAAATTTTAGTATACTTTAAATTAGACCTCTGTTGTTTGGTGTGAATTTCCTCGAGAGTAAAGAAAGGACCATTAAAAGAGGCTTGTGGAAGATGACGTGGTGTTTGAGGTCGTAGTAACTTTTGTTGTCGCAAATTCTCTTGCATAACTTGATATAGCTTATTCTCCTTTCCGATCGAATCTGGATTCAGGTTCGAAGAGTGAGAAGTTTGACTTATTAGATCGGAACTATCACAACTTTGATCGCGGTACTGTTGTTTTTCTTTCTGATGTAAAAATTTTTTATTTAACAATCATTTTATTGGTATAAAATTTGTTGAATTTTCTCTTCCATTAGAAAAGTTCTCATAATGTTTCAAAATATAAGCAATAATATATTAAAATGTAAAATAAGATTTTTTTTTAAACGGTGGTGGCGATAGAATTTGCTTATATAATTGTTAATGAATTTTAAGTTTAAATCCCAAATGATATTCCCAAATGATATTCTAAACTGGAAGTATGAGGTTGGTGAATAGAAAGAGTATAAATTTTGAATTTAAACATTTAAATACATTAATTTGTATATTCAATAGTTGCCATTTCTAAAATCCCATTTAAAAATTAAAATTTAACATTTTTCCTTGAACTATGCTTCCTGAAAAGCAGTTGATATGACATTTTGCCACTAATAAAAAAACATTCCAAGAATAAATTAGTCATTCTTTTTTCTTTTCTCAATTTATTAAAAATTAAAAAAAAAAAAACGTTCTAACAACGATATCAAGCAGAATGATTTGTGGGTTCTTTTTTTTTTAGCTAATTTGGACGGATTTAAATTTCAGCTATCGATAAAAATTGATAATAGCTGTTATGTTTGCATATAAATTTCACTCTTTAATAGCTTTATGTTTGCATACCTTATGACTACTACTGTCATTGATTTGAACTCTTTCAACGTAACGTTCAACGGTATTATCATTGTTGTTACAGGAAGATGGCGATAACAGAGATATTGATCGTTGTTTCAGGATCGATTTTGGTTGTTTACTCGAATAGCTTCGTGGAGATTCTAATGTATCGGATGGATTTCGCGATGAAACAATTTGATCAGAAGGATAGTCAACATTACTATTTATTTCATGAACCTAAAAAAAATTAGAATCAATGTTTTGAATTTTAAGATTAGTATTTCAATGACTTAATATAGGTACAAATTTAGAGCGTTAAATTTTTTGCATCCAAGATAAAAATGCAATTTTTTCTTCAAAAAATATTAAAATGCAATTAATGGTATTCCCGATTCGGATTGATTTAGCTTATTTAGAGGATATTTAGTTTTCTTGAATGACTCATAATCTTGACATTCGTTACTACTCAATTAAATTTTCATGGCAATTAATTATCCAGAAATCAATTACTTACTAATAAGGGTCAATTAACCATGGCAAGATTTAGTATTTGAAAATTATTTGAATTTAAAATATACTGTTGTGTTTTTATTACTGCGATACGTTTCATTTTGATTCGTACAAATAATTCGACGATTTGACTTTGGATCCGTAATTTGAACCGCAATTATTGATAGCGGTGGTTTTGGAGTTTCGTTAATACAGCGAGAGATTTGACTTGAGTTTTTGATTATATCAGTGCTTTCTGATGGATATAATGTCTACAACAGAAATTTCAAAAAAAAAAAAAAAAAAAAAAAGAAAGGCTTAAAATACTTACTTGAAAATTAAGAAGGACGAAATTGTAATTATTAAATGTTTTTTAATTTCGATAACAATTTATAACAATGTTAATCCGTACCGTGGAAGATTTGCAAGTATCTGCAGACCACGGTATCTCCCGTTGTTGATGACGATATCGTCGAGTAGTGTCCACATCTTCCTTTATCACTTGATGATCCACTGCGATAAGATTATTACTACTTTCAAGTTCCAAATTCTGAAATTATTATCAAGCTAAGAAATTTTTGAATATCGAATCAATAAATGTTAGAAATCTTGAAAATTAAATTGGATATTTGATTAGGAAATTTATCACACCTATAACATTTGCATTAATATTAAAATACCATTTACTTGCCAAATTTGACAGTCCAAAATCAGAAGTTTGTCAAATGTATCTACGAAAATAATTTGAGTATTAATTTGATACATACTTAATGAGTATTAATAATGATTTAATAAACAAATTTACAAATTTTATCCATTTCTTGTAGTATTCTTAGCAAAATGGCTATATTCTTTTATGAAGAAATGAATCGTATCGAAAAAAAAAAAATTATTGCGTAAGAATAGCAGCAAGAAATATTTATTCAATCTAATTTCACTTAATTCAAATTTAATTCATATCAGTTTAATTTTAATCTAACTTCAATCCATTTATACATTTACTGCAGAAAAAAAAAAGAAACAAAAGAATGACAAAGTTGTCGTATTCCGTATGAATTATATAATCATGGTAAATAAAATTCTTGTCTTTTAAAAAGCGAAAAAAAAAAAAAAGAAAAAGAAAAAAAAGAGAAATCACAGCAAGTACTTATTCAAATTGACTTACTGCTTGATATAAGTAAACAAGCAAACTTGAATTGAGTTAACTGCTCTTGAAAATGGAGAGAAATTCGGTGTGCAATACATATTTTAAACAGAGCAATCATTGGAACAGAACAGTGACAATATGATATTTTTGGAATTTTTATTTTTTATTTTTTTTTTTTTGAAATCTTTTCGAATACTTCTTATTACAATGACATTTTGAAATTTTGAAAATAATAAATTGATTTTATAAGCTTATAATTCATAACGATCCGATTATAATTCATTTAGATCAATTGTGTATGTGTGTATATTTGCATAACAATAAAGCGATATATGTAATATGCTGATTAAATTAGCTAAGCTAAAAATCAAGATAATTACTGATAATTGGTTAGATACCGGAAAAACAGTTGAAATCTTGTTATTAAACAACCTGTTCTAGAGATTTTCGAATATTTTGATCATGAAAATTAGCATCTTTCCGATCGTATTCCATGGAACTGGTAGAGCTACTATCATTTTCTTCAGTAGTAGCTTCTTTGATATCAGGCAAAGAAATGGTAGAGGTATGAAATGGAGAACGATACGGTGCTGGAGTAAATGTTCGTAAAGGACGATAAGGACGACGATCATCAAAATATGACGATGTCGTTGATGATGAAGGTTCAGATTTCAAAGATTGTACGTAAGAATCTCCCATATGTCCTAGAATTCGGGATTGAGAAAATTCTGATTGTGATGGTTGCTTATGTGTTATAGACCAGGCGCTCTGAGTACGATTAATCGTTGAATTTGGTGCAGCTGTGAAGAAATCATCATGATCTGATGGATGGCTTATTTCGTTAGACATTTTGATAAGAAGGAGAATTCACCGATAGATATGAATGCAAGCATTTCTATCCAAAAATTTAGTCCTCATTTCTTTTTTTTTTTTTTTCAGATTCATTAATAGGAAATAATTTAGATAAAAATAAATAGCAGAATTCACAAGTAGCAATAGCAGTAGTAATAGTATCGTATTGCAGAAAATTCTTACACTCTTAAAGATTTCGTATTAAAATTCTACAAGAATAACAATAATTGTTGTTTGTAATGAATGACAAATTACTTGTATGCTGTGCTACTTCTAACATTTCCAATTGTTGACACATAATGTGACAGTGACATGAAGCAGTTGATTGCAACGAACTGGTAGCAACATCCACTCATAACAACCAATTCATTGAGCAATACGTATATTATCAGATTAATAGTAGCAATAAAAATTTTCCAAAATTAAGAGAGAAATTTCGATAATTATTTCCAATATCTTATGTTAAATAAGAGAAGAATATTTTGCCATCACAATCATCATCACTATCATCATCACTATCGCTATCATCATCATCCTCAGCAATCAAAATGACAGTAACATATAAAATAAAATTGCGTCTAACCAACTAAGCTAATACCTTGAAAAAATACAATGTCATACATAAGTCAGCACACATTCATACCGACAAGATATATGCAAACATTACAGACATCTACTAATACATATCGGATACACGATATAACATTTTATTGATGAGAAATTAGAGACTTGTCATAGGGAACAGGTTGATGACAGTTCGTTCGTTCATTCGTTCATTCGTTCATTCGTTCATTTCGAATTTATTCAATAAGCTTGCTATTACAACATTTAAAGCATTCCTTCATCGTAGATGTGCTTTAGCAAACAAAATTTTTCAACAAATATAATAGCAAAAAAAAAAAAAAAAAAAAGAGAGAGCCAACAAAAAAAAAAAAAAATTTTTTTTTTCTTTTTTTAAAAGAGAGAGAGAGATTCAACGAATAGAAGACGATAGTTAACAAAAAATAACTTGAAGTGACAGGTACGATTTAATTTTGTTGTCGAATATAATGAATCAATGGAATTATATCACAAATTCCATTTTTTTTTTTTTGTTTAAAGGGATTTTTAGTTCTTTTTTTTTTAAAAAATTATTTCAGAGTTGGCATTTAAAAAGTTAAATATATTAAATGCTATTATGGATTGAAGTTAAACGTACATCTAAGAATATTACGCGGAAGTGTAATTCAAAAATTTTCAATTTATTCAGATGAAAAATTAGACTGAAATTTTTTTTCAAGTTAAAATGTCAAAAAAGTCTGCAACAAAGAATGCAAAATTAATTTGAAATGAAGGCATCATAGAATTTCAGCTAACTTATTTTCTGACCTATCAATCATTAAACGATTTATATAGCATTTTATCATAAAATTAGATTAAAATTATTAATGATAAAGATGTAAAGTTGAATACATTGATAGAGTTTTTTTAGCTAAATATGAAATGAAATTTTTTTTACTGTTAAGAAAAATTACAAACTGTCTTTCTTTTTTTTCTCTACTTCTGATAGATATCGATGTGAAAATAAAGCATGAAAAGGTGTAGTGAAAGATTGACTAAAATTATCAAAATTATCAGATAATCTATAGGAACATTAATGGATAATCTTCAAATGCCACATATATCTCAAATAATAAATCCAAATTAATGAAGTAATTAATTCAAAGTAAGTATTTCTTCTTCTTTTTTTTTTTTTTTTTTTTTGGTTAAAAGTTTCGCGAAGAGTTCAATTGTTGACCACCACATTACAGTGTTATATTTCTCATAAAAGTATCAATATGATTTGTATTTTCCTTTACCGTTACAGAGGAGAACAATCGAAAGAAGATTCAGATAATCCAGAAGTGAACAATGGAAACATGAAATTTAAAAAAGGGATGACCTCTCGATAAAAATGATGAAGATATTTTTGGATTCCCTAAAGTCCTAATATTTTACACGAAGCAAATGAGGTCAATTTAACCGATGAAATCAAATTTTAAGCATAAAGAATTGAATTGAGGATTAGTCGATAATTTATCATACATAAATTATTCAGTCCTTTGATCAGTTTTTCATTTTATTATCAAGCCAGTAATTCGATCATTGAATTCAATTTCCTTTAAAATTTTATCTCTTTACGTGGATGCAAATATTTACACATAATGCTGACTTTTACATTCCTAATGTTTTCTATCCAAAATTGTTGAAAAAAAAAAAAAAAACTTGAAGTATTTGTGTCAACAAATTTCAAATAAAGTTCATATTTGCAAGTTGCTGTAAATCAAATCTATGCTATCCTATCATTTATAAATTTTCTATGTTTATGCCTATAAAGTATTCGCCGAATTTCTTCAATAACCCATGGATCAATCGAATTAGTGTGAGAAATTTCAAATAGATCCCGGTTTCCGATCAAATAACCAAATGAAATAAAATGATTTTGGTATCCTAAATTTGGTCTTGGTAAATATCCATACAATTAAATATCGGTTTATTTACATAATCGTGGATGAACCGACGATCTTAATTTAACTAAAATTTTAATTTTCTCCATAATTGAGGGTAAGCTTAAATCAATGTAATTAAAAATTAGATTAATACAGCTGAAAATTATTCATAAAATTCACAAAATCATTATGAAAATTAAAATTTTTTAGGAAAGAAAATAAGAGGAAATATGAAACTTACATGCAATATTCCAATATTTATTCCATAACGAGGAAGTATCCAAGAAATAGCATTTCAATAAATCATTCTTTACTGTTAACACATTCATATCATCGAAAATTGCAATTCCCAAATTTCATTTCCGATTTCAATTATGATTCCACTCATTCATTTCGTTGTTCCATAAAAATCTCACATTTTTGGAATAACATTCCATTGCTATTCCGTCAACTTTTTGGCTCTTACCAAGCCTTACAATCTCAGCTCCAACTTTGGATAAATAAACACAAAAACAAGCAAAAGAACAATAAAATTTGACACAAAGAAAGATCATAATGCAATAGAATATTACAAAGATATTCGTAGGAGTAAAGTTACGTTTTAGAATTCAAAAAATTTGAAAATTTAAAACTTAAAATTCATAATCAAAATAACAAATATACCAGATTATTTTTAGGGATTAGAAAATGTTTTAAAATGTTTCGTTCTGTTTTCAACAACTTTCCGTAACAATGGCAAGCGATGGAATTATGTACTTATGTAATTAATTGTAAGCATAGAACTCAGTTATTAAGTTATTTATGAGAAAGAATCTATAAGAATTGGACAATAAAACATAAGATAGGATAGAAATGGATGAATAATTTCGCACACTTAAATTTAAATTATCAAGAAATTTCAATCGAAAAAAAAAAAAACAAAAAAAGAAATCTTACCTTCTGAAGAGCTTCGATAGTCTGAAATCAAGTAAAAATTTAACATTGAATTTTAAGTTGAAAATTGAGCAACTCGAGATGGGAATTTTTCAAATGATGATTAACTGATATGGACAAATTGTGGAAATAATATACATGTACTACAACATTTGACATTTTCGATCATCAAGGGCATCATCATCTTCTCCTAGGCTTTTTTTTTTTTGCTCTTTGCTTCATACATTTCTTGTGATACGTCACATGGTAAATTCTTATTCCGCAACATATTGAAATGTGAATTACTGCATGTTTTGACAAGGTCAAATGTAATGGTTCATTTGATGATTTTTTTTTTCAAAATTTTTAAATTATCGAATTTCATTTTCGTGTTTCACATTCTTTGTAGTAAATTTGTGGTTTAATTTTGTTTTCTTTTTTTTGCAACGTTGTTTGAATTTATTTAATGTAATTTAATAAAAAAATTTATGTAAAAATGGATCAATACTTACTTTCTTGATTTCATCAAGTTCTTTGAGCGATTGATCATTTGATTTTGTAGCCTGAAATTAGTAAAATATTTTCATTTTCAGATGAATAATTTTTTGCAATTTTCAACATTATATTTAGTTTAATCACATATAACTTCCTCGTACTAAGCTGTACCAAAACTGATGAAAATATCACACACTTTTGGCCCAGGCCATTGAGGCTTATCCCACGGTTTATTAGCATCATTTTCGCGTGCTTTCAAATAATCTTTTAACCGAGATGCTTCCATATCACGATGTCGATCAAGACTCTCTGTTAAATATGCACTAGTTGTTATAGGGCGTGTTTCAACAGCCTGAAAGTTTCAAAATTTGATTTTGGAAAAATTTTAAATCAATTTTACGAAGTGCTCCTTACATATTAAAGTTTTCAATTACGGATACGTTTCCACTTTTTACCAAAATTTCTGAACATTTTAGTCGAAAAATTAAGAAATGCTTATACTTTTTTACTTATATTTGCAAGGTATCAATAAGATGATAAGAAAATAGCATTATGCGTTGAAAATTAGAAAATCCTAGTCATTATTTTAAATTTGTTTTGAATAAATTATATACTATCCTCGATAGTTGAAAAAGTTGAACTGGAGAAGTTCAAAGTGGTATCTTTGTTATAAATAAATTATTAGATTAAAATAATTTATTTAGATGGAAATTTTCTTAATGAAAATATCTGTCAAAAGCTTATTATATTGTTACATTTTCATTCTTGAACTTTGACCCTAATTCATCTCAAAAAATATTCATTAGAAGTTCTCCATACTAGTAATTTTTATACCCGCAATTTCCTTTGTTGCATTGGTTCCAATTTCAGGAAAGATCGTTTACTATGTTCGCTTGGAAAATCTAAATTTCGCTGTTGGATTCGTGGAATTTCTCGACTGTGCGCTGGTATTGATGCATTCGAGGTAACTTTTGGATCAATAATTTGTAATTTGAAATGATCCTGCGTTTCTTTTACCTAAAAATCAACCTACAACTGTTTCTAATACAAAACAAAATGAATTTAAGTTTTTTTTGTAAATCAAAATTGCTTTATAAACTTTAAAACTTTTTAACATGAAATTGATAAATTGAATTAAATTCGTTGAAATACATTGGAATTCATGAACCATCTTCTCTCCATCATTTTATTCTCTCTACTGCTTTATGAAAATAGAATAAATTTCATAAAAAAAAAAAAAGAAAAAACATACTTTATAATCACCAACAGCTTCTGGTAAATTCAAATCTGAACCAAAATTCATTTTTTGTATCTGTAATATCAATTTTTACATTAATATTTTGATAAAAGGTTCAAAATCTCGAACTTTATTTGAAAAGAAATGAAATTTGACATTTACATTTTGATGACAGATAGTTGAGAAAAAAAAAAACAACAACAAAAATTCACTTGTCTTTCACTGGTACTTTTGTAGCTAGGCGTAATAGACTGTATCACGGACTTTTGCGCTTCACCGTGGATTATCGTCGGACGATCTTCCTGCAAAAGAATTGGTATTGATTTGAAAATGTTTGAATTTAATTATCTTGGAATTTTAGTGTAAAACACTGTATTGCTAAGTGATAAATTCTATAATGGATGTTTCAAAAAGATTGAAATTTGATTTTAGTTATCTGATAGCAAAAAATTTGTATAACCACTATTGTTGTCATATTGACTTTCATTAAAATTGTTATTTCTCTGTTCAATTTTAAAAATTTAAAATCCAAGAAGCAATGGTCAAACGATCAGCAATGATAACTATAGCCATTAGCTGATATGTGGCATCGATTATGCAATGCCAAATAATTTCTTAAATTTCGTGAATAATTAATTTTTATATTTCAATAATTTCTAAAGTGATGAAAATTAATACATTAGAACTACTGAATGTACGATATTTATTAATGAACGATATAATCTGCTGCTAAATTAACAATGTGCTTCTAATATATTACTAAATGAATAATTTTAATTAGAAATGAATTAAGTACCAAATTGGATTCATCAGGATAAATGAATAATTTTATCTAAATGTACCTTTAGATATAATTGTTGACTTTAAAAAAAAAAATTAATTTAAAATTTTACTTCTGATTGAAGATCAATAGTATCATAATATAAGCCATTTGCTAGAATTTAAATATGTAAAAAATTGTTTAAAAGTCTTGAAATCAGTTGAGACATACAAAAACACGTAGACGTTCCATAAACATCGGTGAAAATCGTCGAACTTGAGGTTGTTCCACCATTTCGTATAAAATATATTACTTAATAACGGAAATATAATTACTATTAACTTAAATATTTGTCATATGATGAAGGCACAATTCACTTTCGAAAAAAATAATAATAAAATAGTTGATCCATTATACGAATAGTACTTAATTATATTTCAAATAGATGATCAACGAAGAATTTCATTAATTTTGAAATGCAGGATTATTCGAAGAATTATAACAATATATTTTAGATGAATCGACAAAAAATGTTTTTTTTTTTTTCGAAACTTATAGATATGAATAAAATTAAAATAAGATAAAGTTGAATTTATTCGGGAGCTTTTTTTTTTTGAGGAGAAAAATAGTGAGAATTGAAAGATTTGCACAATATCGCTAAGTGATAGAAATTTTGAAATATTTATAAAGCAAATAACTTTTGCAAATATTACAGTGATCAGAGGTTATTTGAATATATGTATAAACATTGATCGAAGATCATATATCATCGTTAAAAATGCTATCCTCAATTTTAAGAATATTATAAATTTTTGATTGGTTGATATCATAGCTATTAAGTAATACTACAATTTTTATATATTTTCAGGACATTTTTTTTTTTATCTTAGGCTGGAATAGTGTCGAATAGAGGATGAAAATAAATGTCCTTTAAAAAAAGTTAATCTAATAGATCTTTGGTTCAAAAAAAAAAAAAAAAAAATTTGTTAAAATCAAACTGATATTGATATTTTCTACCTATTCTTTCTTCCATAATTTTTTCCACCTCTTTCATTTAATTTCATTCAAGTAAGAAATAAAACTTTCATTCGTTGCAGAACGTTGAGGAAGTATCAATTGGGTTAAAATTCAATAACTAATCTGATTTGAAATTTTAATAATTCAACTCTGCTTTAGAGAAGAGAACAATAAAACTTAGCTACCATTACACAACAAAAAAAATTGAATTGAATTTGCTAACAGAAAAAATGAAATTGAAATAAAAATTTTGTCGTTGGTAACAACAAAACTTGATAAATTTGTTGGAAAGATTGCTCAATTGAAGGAAATGTACGACAAATAAAAAGTTCAAATTTGATATTTCTCATGCACGGATGGTAAAACTATTTTATTGGAAACATGCGCTAATGCAAGCTATTTACCAATTTCCACAATTTGTTAAAATTGAATGCAATTTTTTAAAATGAAGTAAACATCTATTTTTACAACAAAAATTTTAAAAAATTTAAACCAAGTCAGTAATTCATTTTTAGTAACGTATTTTAGATACTTGAGTTTTTCATGAAAAACTGATGCATTAGTATGATTCAAATTTTTCAGTAAATATGACTATTAAATAAATGAGCAAATATAATGAATAATTTCAACTTTTCTTAATTCGACAAGAACATTAACGAATGAAAGATATACTGAATATTAAAATGATAAAATCTAAAAATGAAAAATGAAACAATAAGTTAACAACTAGATTTCAAAACATCCATTCAACACGATAATTTATATTGCAGTAAAATGTTGAACTATTTCAAGTCAATGGATAAATCAAAATTCAATTATAATTTTGATAATTCTAAAATAAATCATGAAGGGTTGAATAATTGAATTAACTATTCAAATTTATTCCATTTCACTAATCAAATATTCATATTCATTTTTTTTTTCGATTAAAATTCATTCCTAATTTGTTATTGAAGAATCAAAAATCTATCATTTGGTAATGCTATTTATATCGGTAAATAAATGTAACGATGAGTAAGGAAAAGATAGTTTAAATGTAAATATCTGTGTGATTTAACAATCAAAATTTGATAAACTATTACTAATATAATTAATTTAATCATATTTTCTCTTTTTTCCACTTTTCTCACACTAATCTAACCTAAATTATATTAAAAAAAAAAAAAAAATTATAATCGTTGCAAAAGTTCTCATGAAATTCTCAAACTTTTCCATATTAATGTTCTAAAATTAAGCCAATCTAAAACTAACAATACAAGAAGATCCATTTTTCATTCGAAATAGATCTTCTATTAAACAAAAAATTCATAATATCAAATGAATAATCAAACATTAAATAATTCAATGCAAATGTTGTTGTTGTTGCTTTTTTTTTTAATTATACTATCAAATGAAATAGGATAATTATAAGTGGATAATTACCTATCTGATGAATTTATGACAACGAAATAAATCTAACCCTCATTTTGGTAATACATAAATGATTGGCTATAATATAAATACTGTAGTATTCAGCCAATAAAGGTTATAAGATAGGAAGGACAATTGATGAAGAAAGTAAGGATGATTTTTTTGTTTAATTAAATGATTGATATAAAATGATTGAAATTTAATGAAAGTTTATAAGTTTTGAAAACTTGATATTAGTTAAATGGGATGAAATTTAAGCAAATCTTTGAACTAAATTAATAGATTAATATAGTTAAATTATAAATTATTCAGAAATGTATGAGAGATAAATGATAATATCATATGCATAAGCAATACTTTCTTTCCTTTTTTACGTTCTCCTTTAGAAATTTTTTAACTTTTTTTTGTTCTATGAAAATTAAAATTCTTGATATAAAATTACAAAATGAACAGATTTCATTCAATTGTCTTTCCGATTTTTACAATTACTGAAAAAAAGTAATTCCATTTTGCGCAATGTTATTGATATTTAAATTTTCAATAATCATTTTTTGTAAGGCTTAAAAATTAGACATTCCAAGAAATAAGAGAGGTCAAGAGGTTTATGATCATATTAAAGTTTCATGTATAAGAGTTTAATTTGATGAAACCTTAATTTGATCATTCTTCTATGTTTACTTTTAAGGAAACTAAACAAATTAAATTTTGCGTACAGCAATGTATGTGAATCCAGTTTCTCATCAAATTTTTGCATAGATAGAAATTTAAACATCGTTTCGCTCAACTTATCATTTTCATAAATTACTAGGTATGATTATCTTTAACCGGATGAAAATATGATATTATCCTTTCTTTCTACTTCAAATAGCAAAACGGGCAAAATAACGGTGTGATGTATTTTATTTAAATTAAATTGAGCTAAATTTTATAGCAATTTTTGATATGCTGAAATTTCAGCACCATCTGTTGGAATTTTAAAAATATAAAAATGGAAATGAATGGTAAAGAAAATGAAAGAAGTATATGTTGGAATGTATAATGTAGCAATATTGAAAAGATAGAAAAAGCGAAAATATTTTTGGCGACTTATTATTCCATTTCATGACAGTTTCTGAGATGACCTATCGCTATAATTGCAACTTTTTTGCAACTTATCGTTTGTGAACAATTAACTCGTCTTGAGAGAATTTCAATTTCAACAATTAAATGGATTTAATGAAGTGAGCAAAAATGAGCACCTAAATATGATTTAGGAGAGAAAGTTATTTGGAAACGATAATTAATATAAGGAATTACAAGACTTTTCAAAGAATATCATTTAAATAAATTGATCGACTTAACAGAATAAAAGATAAGCTAATTTGAAATTTAACATATAAATTAATCTGAATAACTAAAATTTGATAGATAAATTTTTTTTTTTTTTTGGATAAATTATATAAATTGGATTGAAACAAGAAAAATTTGATGAACTCAGTGATGTTATGTCGATTGCCTGCAATTACTTTGTTGAAGTGATGAAAATATGGTAGCATCTGAATGACGATGACGGTAGTAGATGACAATGGAAATAATTTTGCTGAAGGCGAAAGCACGAAGACATAACGATGCAAAAACTGGCAAATCTCTTCATCGTAATTTGAAAGGTGGAGTTGAAAATGCCACTTGCATTTTGTACTTCATATTTCTTCTATCATTTATTGGAAAACTCTATTTTTATTGTACTTCATGATAGCAATATCGGGATAGAATAAGGGAAAAAAAGAAAAAAAAAAGAAAAATGAAAACGAAAATTATATCGTAAGAATAAATATGAATCATTGTAATTGTTAGCAAATTTTAGAAATGAAAATTTTTCAGTAAATTCAAGAATTGATAGTTATGATATCTATTATGTAATATTGAAGGTTTGAAAAATTTCAAGTAAATTAATAGTATGCATATTTGATCAGTGAAGATTTTAATGATTGAATAGGCTAGTCTAAGATGTGCTTTAAATAAAACAGATAAAAATAGAAAAGTTATATGAAAGATTGCTTATTTTTATTAAATTGATATGGGGAAGAACTAATATGATAGAATATCAACACCGATCGGTGAACAGTGCACAATTAATTGAACTTGTTAATCTGGAATTTTTCTGCAATCAGCTTTGTCTACCGGTTTAGCATCTCTATTTCTGCTACGTTGAATATCATAACATATATTTGGACTATAATAATGTTTAATATATGCAATTTCTTGCATCCTTTTTTCGTTTAAAATTACAAAATTACTACAATTCTTTCCTTTTCAAAATATTCAATACAAATCGAATTAGCAAAAAAGATATCGAAAGCTGAAAAATCATTGCAATACCAATCTTTCATACTATTTGCGTAAAAATAGAATAGAATGAAAAAGAATGAATGGAAATGAAATACAATATGGGAAGGAATATCTAAAAAGAAAGGATTACTATAAACGATCTACAACAACTGAAGGTCAGGTTGAAATGAATTAATGTAAAATTATACCTAGGAATAAATTAATGGTAGCAAACGATGGAAGAGATTCATATAGTGATAGTAATAAAATTTGAATAAATTTTTTGAATTTACATGATTGGATCATTTTTACAATTGACCAAACAAAAATTGGCTTCAAAATTTTTCTCACTATCACTCCAATCTCCATTTATATCGAAACGTTGCAATACTATTTTTACAATAAAAACATAACTGATTTTTTTTTTTTTTTTTTTCAAATACATTTTCTTTATATGTTTAAAATTATTAAATTACCAAAAAAAGGTATTGTTCAATTTATTGGGCAATATTAAATTACCAAAAGAATGTATTGTTCAATTTATTGGTTAATATTAAATTACCAAAAGATGGTATTGTTCAATTGATTGGTTAATCCAATATTATATCCGTTAACTAATTGTTATGATGAAAAATTGAATTTTAGATAAAAAACATAGAAATAAAACGAATACTAATAAGTTGAAAATCTTTTTTTTTTTTTGAAAAAAAAAAAAAAAAACAAACAATGAGGACATTTGATGGGAACGAAGCCACAATTATATTAGAAACTCTATTATTCGTCATATGGAAAAATTCAAAATGAGAGAATATTTGGGTAACATTTTTTCATCAAACATATGGTTACAGAAACAGATGGTTGATTGATTGGTCATAAAGATCCTAATGATATTTCATATTATTTACTAATTTTAATACTCTTTTCTGATATAATTTAAGTATTTTTTTTTTCAAATAGAACTATATTAAAACATGATAAATTGATAAAATTGAAATTCAAAATTACTTTTAACCAAAATAATCACTTTTATTATTTTACAAAACAGCTGAAGGAAAATCATCACTTTTAATGTTATGTAAAATAGTTTTAATTAATTTTTAATAAATTATAGGTTGATTTAACAAAATTAAGGTTGATTTATAGGGATAACTTTAAAAATTTGCATGTGATTAATTGATGAGTACATATCCTCATTTAAATAGGTTTTAACTTTAATAAACTAAAATATATTGTTTACTTTCTTTAACAGCAGATATTTATTGTAAATTTATAATTTGTTTTGCCTTTTTCTCAAGATACTAATTAATAATTTGATTTATTTTATGAATAAATTTAAACTCATTAATAAATGAAATGAAACAAATCTACTTAAACTAAAAATCCAATTTCTAATATTATTCATTTAACTTTTTTCCTTAATTTATTTTAATTTTTTGAAAAGTTGATCAAAAAATTAATTTAAATTTGTTACAAAAAAAAAAAAAAGTCTAATCCATATCGATGACACTTACAGGTCTCGGTGGTTGACCTTCCACGACCTTTTCGATGGGTGTCGACCATTGTCGTACTGTTGTTTCTACTTTTGCTGACATGATACTTTTACTTTTGCTATCGTTATCAATAGATGATGAATTTTTCGTTGTTGTCCACTGACGTTGTTTTGTTACTACACCTAACAACAATAATCCTTGACTATTTTTTGCTAAACAAAGGTAATTTATTTCCTTTAGTGGTAAATTTATCTTAAATTGAAAAAAGAAAAGGGTAAAATTGCAAGAATATCTTTCAATTCCATTCCCAATCATGCTTACAACAATTTCAAAAAAAAAAAAAAATTTTTTTTTCTGAAAAAAAATCTGAAATCATTCAAATTTATGGGATAATTTTTCCGATACATCCTTTTACATTTCCTATTTGCTATTATGTTGAAAATTTTTCTCAAGCTACTTACCGAGAGTATCGTTGTTTAGAGTGATAAATTGTTGGTTCAGTAATTGAGGAGGTGGAATACCAGGTAATGGCGGTGGTGATATTTGAGCTTGTTGCTCTGCAGAATGCAATTCCTTATTATCAACTTCACTTGTTGATAAGCGACTATTTGAGAAGTTGAACGATTTTGGTCGTACTTGTTTTACTCTTCCCACTATGAAAATATTTAACAAATTACTTCTTTAAAACACATACATGCAATGTAAAGTTCAAACGGATAATACCATCAGCAAATATTTATCACCAATAAAAATTTGATAGATTGTATTATAAAATATTGTTGGAAGGTAAAAATATGAATGAAGAAATAAAGTATAATTATAACATAAAAACAAAAAAAAAAGAAAAAAAAGAAAAAAAAAGAAGAAAAAAGAAAAGAAAAAGAAAAGAAAAATACACAATTTTACAAGAGATAACGTGGAAAGTAATTAGATTAACAAATAAAATTTATTGAGATGTAAAATTTTGAAATTAAAAACAAACTAATTTCATCAGAAATCAGAAATAAAAGAATGAATCAATTCCTTAACAACATCAATACATTTTAATTTGTTCGTATCCTAACTTTTACATTCACTTCTTCTTTCTATCAAAATTGATAAATGTGCTTCTGAAATGGATAAAAAAAGCCAATAAAATGATCGGTTAAAAAAATAATGAATAAAATCAATAGGACAAAAAAAAAAAATCCCTCAACGATAGATGCAGAAAAATTGCTAATGCAATGCAAGACGATGCTTATAATTAAAAAATTCAATAAAAATAGAAAAAAAAAAATCAAATAACACTTTCTTTGATCTTTGTTGATGAAAAAAAAAAAAAAAAAAAAAAAACACCAAGAATTAATCATATTCTCAATTATTATCCCTTTATGAAATTTTTCCGCATACAATCAATTTATTTCGTTTGATTTGTCTATTAAAAGATCAGTTAATTTTGCTTGATCAATGTTATCTGAGTATTCGTTCTTGATGTAGTAACCAATACCGATTTCTACCTTTCAAAAATGCTGCATTTCTTTGATAAGTAATGTATTTCATATTCCTTTCATTTTCCACAATTTTAAATAAACTGGTAGAAGAAGTTTTTTTTTTTTTTTTTTTTTTTTTTTCATTGATGTGAAAAATAAATTTCCCATGGTGTAATTAGCAAATATGAAGTTAATTGAACAGGTGATATATGAAGAGACAATGAGTTTGTTCAATTCTTTTAAAATTATACATCGTTTCAATATATATGCCTTAAGTTAGTTCTTGGCTTTATTATCATCTTTTGGCTTTTTAATTACATAAATTTCATTCCTTAATTTGTAACAAAAATGGTGAAGAAGTATTGATAGCTTATTTTTGAGATATTTGAAACAAATTTCAAAGCTATTCTTTCAATCTATTTTCGCAAGAAGATATAGTCGAGAGAGAGAGAGAGAGAGGGAGAGAGAGAGAGAGGGAGAGAGAGAGAGAAATTTTCACAATCATTAATGATAGATTTTCGCCTGGAATCGACCGACTATGATAGATATCTTGAAATTTGATCCAACAAAGTAGAAATGTAACAGCCTATTAAATTGGTCACAGTTAGAAATGAATGAAGCAAAAAAAAAAAAAAAACGTTTTTAATTTCTGTCAACCGACATCAATGATGACAAAACTAAGTTAAATATCAGATTTTTAATTTTTCAAAAAATTCATTCATCGATCAGATTAAAATCATCATAGAAAAAAAAAAAAAAATGGCAAAAATTTCCTGAAAAACAGGTAGACAATTTAATGATTCATCAATTCTTCTACTGTCTTCAAGAAAGATTTTAATTATCGTCAGAAATTAAATCGCTCATTTTTTGCAGACATAATTATGACTAATACTAACTGTTAATTAGTCATAAAAAGAAGCTTATCCTACCTATATCCTTAATGAATTTCAAAAATTCGTTAAAAAAAAAGTGCATAAGTTTCTGAATGATACATAAGCTCAGTTAATATTCCGATAAATGTACTCCGGAATCGGAATATTTACTCATCAACAATTATAACTATCAATCATGTATGAATAATTAATGCTGCAAAATGTTTGTTATAGAGAAAAACGGATAAGCATCAGGTAAAGGAGAAAGAGCAAGAGAGAGAGAGAGAGAGAGAGAGAGAAAGAAGGTAGTCAAATGATTGTAGATTTAACCTGTAAATGAATCATATAAATTGAAAAAGAGAAAAATTTTCCTTTACAAAAAGCATTAACAATCCGGAATTTGTTGTTTTTTTTTTTTTTTTTTTTCAAATAAATCTTTAAAGTTTAGAACTAACTTCCTGTCTGTAAAAATTTTTACATTTCAACTTTTCCTAAATAGGTATGAAAATTTCTAAAATGAATCATTTAGCATATAGCAAATTTTAAATTGAATAAATAATAATACTTTTGTGTGTCTGTCTGTCCGTTTCTATGTGTGTATGTGTGTATGTATGTGTGTGTGTGTGTGTATGTGTGTATGTTGAAAGGGTATAATTCTGTTGCTGATCAAACATCCTTGTATACCTCTATTCAGAAATGAAAATAAATCTTGATACAGAGTGGAAAAAAGGTAAAAACCGGAATTCAGAATTTACCATCGTGCTATTTTACTGATTGGTATTTTATACAATATTAACATTTACACATATTGACATGCTAAATTTAACATACTTACATACATACATACATAAATACATATATACATACACTCACACATACACACATACATACACATACACATATATAAACATATAATGAATATTATAACCAAATTTTTAGGAATAAATTTTAAGAAAGGTTAATATTTTTCGATATAGGTAAAAGCGAAAATTAAACAAAATTTAATCTTTTTTACCACTTTTAATTTTACCTTTTAATTATATTGTATCCATAACTATCAATTACTATATCAATAATGTCGTAACAATGATATTCTCAGTAAATTTACAACCTGTTAACATTATAGTGTAATAATTTCAAACATTATTATTAGTGAATGAAGAAGATTGAATATGATCATTGTAGCTATTTAAGGTTAATCTGTTAATGGGATAGTATTTGATGATGATTGTAATGTTGTAACAAATGCCGCTTTTTCAACAATGTGAAATAATTATGTTTGATTTTGAAATAAAAATTTGAAAACAAGTTTGATATGTAAATGAGTGAGGAAAATTTGATATAGATTAGATAAGCAAATTCCATTGCCTATTCTATAAACTTTCCTTTGTATTTGTGAACATTGAATAAATTTGTAAATTTATATAACTGATTATTTGATAAATAAAATCAATTTCATTTGTTTCTTTATAATGTTATAAAAATTTATCCAAATTTAATTAAAGTCAAAAATTACGAAGACTTGAAAGATTTGAAATTTGATTTCGTTCAAATTTTTTTTTCTTTTTTTTTGATTTACAAATAGAATTGGATGTAAAACATTTGTTAATTCATATGCATTATGCATCTTTAAATACATTTTTAAAAAAAAAATCTAAAAATAAAGGAAAATAGGAAAAAAAAGAGTTAAGAAATTCTGATCCCTCTTTGCTGAAAAATATTTTCTCAATTTATTTTATTCAAAAATGAATGAAAGATGATCTTAAATAGGCCTAAAAAAATTTGCCACAACACTAATTACAACAGCAAATTGTCATACATTCAACAGTAAAGTAAGAAGTTTCGGTAAAATCATACTGTTGGCCTTTACCACAAAAGTGATTTGTTTTTTTTTTTTCTTTTCTTTCGATAACGACAACCTGTCGCCTAATTTTACTTTACACCATTTCCACCCATTTCTTCTCTACATTTTAACTGGATCAATGTATTATTTGATATATACTATCCATTATATCTCTCCTTTCTCTCTCTTCCCCCTCTATTTTTCTCTTTCTCTCTCTCTCTTGTCACATTTTTGAATCATTTTAATGAACCATCAGAATAAAAATGACTCATTTTGACGTGATTTCATATTTTGATGCTCTTTTACAGTTTCATTTAATTTAACATTTTTTACATAAATTACAGCTTAATTAACAAAGTATTTGCATGACAAAATTAATTATTCATTGACTCATTTAAAAGCTTACATTTTTCAAATTTACATTATTCAATGCATTTAGTTGTATATTGAAATTATCAAATTTTTCCAAATTTTTAAATGATAGATTTTGAATTTGAATATAAAATTAGAAGATGAATTATGACAGATAGTAGTGGATAAAATCGATGAATTGAGGAGAAGTGTGTTATTATAGAATGATAGAAAATCTATTAAATGAAAGTACAAAGAATTAAATTTGCAATATGGAATTAATTTTGTGATGTATATAAAAGATTTTATTTATGTAAATATAATAGTAAAATGAGAATTGAATGAATGAATATGAATGAATGAAAGGATTACCACACCCATTTAAATCACATCTTCTTGGGTTAAAAAGGAAAGAGATTTACAATTGTGAAAGGATTATTGCAAGTAGTAAATTCAGGATTATTGCTACTATATAATACAATGTTAATAATTACATTGATATTTATCATTTTAAAAAAAAATAAAAAAAAAAAAAAAGAAACAATTGTAAGATGTGAATTATTCAATTAAGTTTTGAAAATTTGCAAAATTCGATTATAACGAAGTAGGCGTGGGAGACAAGGGGTAAAGGACAAGGTCAAGTGAAGGAAGTTAAGGCAATTATATTGAAAATCTCATTAAAACAGGTTTTTTTTTTTCCTTTTTTTTAAATCGACAATTAAGCTATCGTACAGCAGTTATTGTTATTTCTTGAATTCAAAACAAGCTTTTCAGATGAAAAACTGATTTTTGTACAAAAATTAAACTTTTAAGTGGAAATTTCAATTATAAGCAAAAATGCTTGTAATGAAATTGCCTTATAAGAATGTGATTCTTATAAAACAAAAAAAAAAAAAAAAAGATAATTTACAAAGGTGTATAAAAATTCATAAAACTTTAAAAAAAGAAATTAGATCGAAATTTCAAAGAAATTTAAAATTAATTTTAGCAATTATTAGAACTTTCAACTTTCTTTTTCTGCATTTATTTCAAATATCCAAAACAAAATAACAAAGAAACACTACATAAAATTGATTAGGAAATAAGAATTTTGTAGAAAAAGCAAAAAAAAAAAAAAAGAAAAAAAGAAGAAAATGAAGTGAGGAATGAAATTTAATTGATAATACAATGGAGGATATCTTTCACAGTAATTCGGATAAAATTAGATGAACAAATTTCACAGTAATTCGGATAAAATTAAATGACCAAACTTATGAGTGTAAAACATTGTAAAATAATAATTTCAATTTTTTCTTTTCTTCTTTTTTTAAAAAACAATTTCTAATATTGCAACACTGTCGTGATATTTCTTGCTGGGTAATAATGATGATAATAAATCCATGGATGGAATTAAATGAAGTGAAAGCTTAACAGATGCAATATGAATAGGTATTTTATTGCTTTTGTTTGAACAATATCTTCTGAAGACATTGTAATTAAATATTTTGCTAATAAGAATAATAATAGATAAATCTGAGGAAGAAATGCGGAAGTCAATCAAATCAAAGTTAATTTAATTTTACATGGATATTAAGAATGAAAGTCATGATCATTAGTTTACGTGGACATCATGAATGAAAGTCACGTGCGTTAGTTTACGTAAATATGAAGGATGAAATGATAATGTTTACAGAATTTGATCTGAACTTCTTCATTCATCTATGAATTAAAAAAATTTTTAGATGAACCATAGTAGATATTGAAAACTGTCACAAAGTCTCAATTTTTTTTTTTTTTTTAACGCGAAGCATTTGTTTACTTACAATTTGTTGCAAATGGGATTATCTATGTTAAGTATTACATTGATCGTTAATTATTGATTTTCTTTTGTAAATATATTTAAGCATAAACAAGAAATGAATTTGATATTTATTACCCATTTCCCATTTAGATTTGAGATTTTACTCCAAATTTATTTCAACAAGGTAATAAATTAGGTAAGAGTTTTTTTATAAATGTGTGGAAAAAACATAATTTTCCACCCGTTACAATTTTTTTTTTTGGCTTATGATTTTTAAAATTGATTTCGTTGATATTTCGAAATGATAATTTGAAATTTGAAGATATAAAATTAAAATTAACATGATTTCTGGGTAAAAAGTTAAACGATTTAAATTTTTGTAATTGTTCACTTTATCAAATATTTCTAGAAACTACTACATACTGCAAATTCCCTTAATTATGGATAAGAAAATGATATTTTCAAATTGATACATCTGAAGAAGATGTCATTGTGAGTAACGATCTTTTGCTACATTGATACTTTATGATTGAGATACAATGGTTGACCTGTGATTGTGACCTCTCTTCAGTGAAATAATTTTTTTCTTTTTTTTTTTTTTTTTTATATGCTAAGGAAGGAAATATTGAAAAGAACGAAATGTTTTTGAAAGAAACTTTTCTACAAGAAATTGGTTAACAAAATTCTCTTGCATATTTCGTTTGACAAATAATTTAGAAGAAAAAATGTTCGATGCGAAGTGGAAAAATTAAATCCGGTTTGTTTAGATTTCTGATTCATAAAGTTTGATATGTTGTTTTTTTGGAAAAAAAGAAAAAGCTTAAAATGTTCAAAATTCAAAATTGTCAATGAAAAAAAAAAAAAAAAAAAACCACAAGATGCTATGTCAACAATAAGGTCGTGTAATTAATTAGCAGCTTTGTATTCAAGATGAATTCACTATATTGAAGCTTAAATAGGATAACATAAAATTTAGCATGTAAGCTTTATTTGGCCAAAATTTTCAAAAAAAAAAAAAAAAAAAAAAAAAAAACAACACTGCTATAGCATATGTATTATTTCATTTTTACTTGGTAATTTACGATACTATATTGATAGTCTTACACTTTACTTTATTGACCTATCAGGAATTTTGACTTTTACACTGAAAATAATGATAAATACATGAAAAAGTATGCAAGATTGTTTTCAACTAATAGATTACAATACTATCAATGATAAGCTGATTGTTGTGAATGGCAAATATTTTCAAAAATATTTGAAATTGTTAACAAAATAATGAGTAATAGACCGAAACATCAAAGAATTGCTGTAACAACTTTTGAACTTGTGATCATCGTGAAGTGTCACTTATTGTCACTGTCCAATATTAACCGGAAATGACAAGTGTAATTAACATTTGTATTTGTTCAAATTAGTTAATGTTTTTTTCTTTTTTTTTTTTTTTGTCTAATTTAAATTGTTAAGAAAAATTAGAATGATGATGCCAAAGTTCAAATTGTTAACCATAGATAAAACAATAATTTAAAGTTTCTCTTAAAAAAATCTTAACACCAAGACCTGTCCATTATTATAATAAGAAAATTTTAAGATTTGATGGAACTGGTTGAGACAGAATAGAGTTAGTAATGAGTTTGTTAGTGGTAGCTAAACTTTGAATTAAAATAAATTTTTAAGTCTTAACTTTCTGAAAGCATTTTTCAACTATTTCGGGTTTCTTTTTTTTCATAACAATTCCACTTTCAGCGAACCGTTGCTAATTTAGCAGTTTAATTTTGAATGCTAATTTAAATAATGAATTGTAATGTTAATTATCGGCCAAATGATTAGGCCAAATAATCTATTTATTAAGTTTTTTAGGCTAGTATTAAGAAAAAGAAAAAGGAGAGAAAATTACACATATTAAAAAGCACACTGTAAGAATCCATTTCGAATTTTTTTTTTTTTTTTTCACCAATATTTTTAAAGAAATGATTGGAAATATAAAAATTGTTCAAGATTTCTTTGAAAATTATTCCAAAATTTTTAAATAAAAGAACTGAAAATGTCAATAAATTGATGAAAATTGAAAAATTTTTTAGTCGATTGAAATGATTTACTTAAAGAATTCAGATTCTATAATGTGGCATCAAAAGAACATAAATCTAATGAAAAGAGTCAGTTCGCATCATTTCTCACTGCATAATAAGTCATGCGAAAAATTACACTCCTCGCTAAATAATTGCACTCCACTAATCAGTAAACAAATTTGATAAGCTGCACAAGAATCCAATCATATTGATCATTCAATCATTCGATCATACAATCATTTAGT
Source organism: Dipetalonema caudispina (assembly GCA_013365325.1). NCBI lineage: Eukaryota > Metazoa > Nematoda > Chromadorea > Rhabditida > Onchocercidae > Dipetalonema > Dipetalonema caudispina. Next base: position 82,331 of record JABVXV010000134.1, on the reverse strand, counting down.
CTCTCACAATTGTTGCACATTTGTACAATATAAATGAGTTTCGTAAAAAGGAGGCTCATTAATGAATGTATTTAATGATCGAATTGAATGACAAAATGTTAGTGAAGAAATGTTGAAAATGATAAAATTAGAATTTTCGTCAGTATTTCTAGGATCGTTTAAAAAAAATGTAATTTACTTATTTATTGTAAAATTATAGATAGAAGTGTAGAATTGCTAATGATAATGAAAAGTAATAGAAGATGATTGTAGAACATTCATGGATGATAGAAGTAGTAGGAAATGATTGTAATGAATTCGACGGATGACAGAAGTCGTAGGAAATGATTGTAATGAATTCTACAGATGACAGAAATCGTAGAAAATGATTGTAATGAATCCTACAGATGACAGAAATCGTAGAAAATGGTTGTGATGAAATTCTACAGCATCAGTAGTGTTTAACTATACAACGGGCATTTCACTGTATGGAAAATTGCGGTTCATAGCGAGATCAGTTGCTGATGTCTTTGAAGGGGAAAAGGCCTTGAGGAAGAGAGGAAGGACAGATGAGTCGGGTCAGGTAACGTTGATCACACTCTTTGAAATGAGTACTGAATGATGGTGCTGATGGTGCAATACATTTGAAAGAAGATCTGATGGAAATGCGCGATATTCTCTCTCTTTCCTACCACTTCTCTGCCTCTCTCTTTAATCATATTTGCATGCATACATAACTTTGTCCTCTCTCCTTTCTTTTACTTTTATAGAACAATAACAAACTGTAACAATGATAGTGATATTAATAATAATAATAATAATAATAATAATGATGATGATGATGATGATGATGATGATGATGATGATGATGATGATGATGATGATGATGATAATGATGATGATGATGATGATGATGATGATAGTGATGATGATAGTAATTATGGTAGCAGTAATAGTGATTGATGATTAATGCGAAAGTGAAGGAAATTTTTCTGTTCCTAGTTGTTGTCGCTAAAATTGTTGAAAAATTTTTTTTCATTTTTTTTTTTCGGGAAAAAAAAATTGAACGAAAGAAGAAGAATGAATGAATGGGTAAGGAAGGAAGTACAACGGATTTTTGTTCAACAAAACAAATGTTCATCAAAAATATTTTCTTTCTTTTCATTTAAATACATTATCAAATGTAATTGTATTAAATCACAATTAAATGAATAAATAATTGTATGAAATAATCGATCTATCGAATACGAATTGGGAGATAAGTTTAAATTTCGTAAATAAAATTGTAACAATTGCTATATCATGTGTCCTATTCCTATTTCAAACATTAACCTTTTTTCATTACTATTTTCTCTCTCTAATTTTCATCCAATTTGATCGTTTATTGAGTTTTATACATACCTTTATTATAGTCATAATTGAGTATTTTCAAAGTAAACTTCTAATTGAGTATTTTAAACTTCATAATTGAGTATTTTTAAAGTCTTCAAAGTAAATATGTTCCTATTTTCAAGCTAAAATGAAGCAAATTCGCTGTAAACCTGATCAGTAAACATTTTAAAACATGCTTGAAATCATTTACGCTACCTCTTGCATAGATAAAACTAATCCGAAACAATCTAAATCCTACGTGTACTACGTTTAATCCAAATTATGAATGTGTTGATAATTGACAAGTTTGGAATTTATTAAGCGGAAAACAAGGAAGAATTAAGATAAAAATCAATATTATTAGCAGTTGTAGTGACTAAAATGATAATGGTTCGTGAACAATTATTTAATTACTATTAGCAGAGAGAGAGAGAGAGAGAGAGAGAAAAAAAGAAAAGATATTCAAGAAATAATGTAATTTTTAATTTCATTCAAGTGATCTATTTTTGCTTTTCCATTTCTTTTGTAGGAAAATAAAAAATTCGATGAGTGAATATTGAAGACAACATTATCATTTTGTAATGAAAAGAAAGAATGATAAAATTAAACAAATGATGACAATATAAAGGTAGTAAGGACACAGTATCAATAACTTTTTTTCTTCTTCCTTTTTTTTTTTTTTTTTTTCCACCCCTGATATTTGTGATTGTTTAACAAACACTAACATAATTGATGCTAACATTCCAAATTAACCATCACCAAAATATTTTGCACTTTACTAAATTCCATCCTACATCATACAAAACAGTAAGCATAATAATCATTTAGATTATGTATCGATATGATAATGTAACAAAAAGTATGAAAAAAAATTTCGAAATACACAAAAAAAAAAAAAAAAAAAATGATAATATGAAAAGAGTTAACTTTAATTATATTGGTTGAATATTAATGATATATATGATTGATAGGATCAATAAGTTAAAATTTAATTGAAAAGGAATTGAATAAAATGGGTGAGGTATTTTGGTGAATGAGAATGAAAATGAACAAAAGCCGGTTTACATTGATTGCATTATCATTTCAACATTATCGAAAATAAACTGCTGCCAAAATAAATAAGCAAATGTTTGGAAACAACTAGTTCTCTCTATTTATTTCATTTTTTACCAAAAAAAAAAAAGAGAATTGTTCGTTATAAAGTTAAGCTTCCCCTTTTTTTTTCTTTTTTTTTTTTTTTTTTTTTTTTTTTTTTAATTCATTCATTCATTGAAGAGAGAGTGAGAGGAAGAGGAGATAAAATGATACTTCAATGTAATTATCAGTAACATTTTTTTTTTCCATAATCTGCTCCACTTTTTCATTTTTCATTTATTCTAGAAAATTATCCTAACTCTGTTAATCCCTTAATAATTATTCAACTATGTCATAGAAATTTATTTTATTTAAAAATGAAGAAATGATAAAATATAAACAAATAGAAATGAAACTCCAACAAAGTGTGACTGCCATCTTTGAACAAATTATTTTGTATTCATCTGACAATAATTTGAACATTGTGTACTTTTTTTTTTCTCTCTCTCTCTGTTTTATTGCATATATTTCTGCAACAATTGAAAATTTCCATCAATTTTTACCACCAAAACTTTACGATCTTTTTGTGGGATATTATTTTAATAACATTTATATGTTGAATATTCCTTGATAAGAAAGAATTTGTTAATTATGGAAATATTGATAAGAAAGAATCAAAATAATCTGTTGTAAATCCATTAATTGATTGTGAGATTTGTTTTGAATCAAACAATAGCGGAAGAAAAATTTCCAAAATTATTGCAGCAAATTTTCATTGGAATCATCATCTAACGGTGAAGCAAACTGATATTTGTAATTTTCACTTATTCCGCTTGTTAAAACCGGAAAAGTTTGTTAAAGCTTACCGTTTTCATTCCATCCTATTAGTGGAACTTTAGCAGTGTATTGAATATTAATGGTTGATATTGTCTTTGTCATTTTTATACGCCAACCAAATTGTAGAGTGAAATTCCAATTCTTTGAGCAAAACTAAAAATTTGAAATTTCGAATATTACTGAAAATTTGATCAGTACATTTTTTCAATTTTTAAATAATTCATCGAACATTTCAGGTGAATACAATAGTGCAATTATCTGTAATTCAACTTAATGATAAAATGCTATCTCAAAACATTGCTACAAATAAACAAAAATTTGAATTAAAAAAATAACTGAACAAATTGAATTGTAGAAGAAATATTTGAAAAAGATGGTGCAATCTGAATGAATGATAAGTTTACTCAGTTTTTTCATCATCACTTCGCTTAAAATGAAACATGATGAAGTAAACTGAAGTGAGTTAATCAAGATTGAAACGTAAATGAAACTAAATTCGTGAAATTTTAAACTGTCGACATTTCATTGTATAAATTTTTATTGTTGAATCTACTCTTTTTCCAATATCTGTTGATGAACACAAATAAATTCAATGTGGAATATTGCGAAAACATCGCTGGGATTTGAGAGATGGCAAAATTTGATAGAATTCAAAAGGCTGTTTCAAAAAATTGATCAGTTCTTTATTTGAATTAGTAACAATTAGTTTAAAATCTGCTCAATTTTTGTTGAAGTAAGAGTAATCGGAAGGGAAAGTTCAATTAATTCTACAGCAAACTTTGAAAAAGAAAAAGGTTCTGAAAAATGTGCTGAAACTTTTCTATTGTATATAAATATGAAAGTTTTACATTTTAATGTTATACTTGCCAACTTGAGAATTTGATTAGAAAGTGCATGATGATCTTTTTTAGGAATAAATTCGATTTCTAACTGGAATTTCTACTCAAAAACAAATAAAATATGACTGGTAGCATTCTAAATGGAAGTTATATTTAATTTAATAAACTGGAATTTGATTTAAAAAATTAAATTTAGTTGTTTGAAAATATGAATGCTTACTTTTAGCGTTCTGGACGGAATTTGGGAAAGTCGAAGGAAGTAACTATAAAGATATGAAATAAAAAGATATGAAACAAAATTATTGTTAAGATTGAACAATTACTATTATCGATTTCAAGAGAAAAGTAGTTAACCTCAAAATTTCATATCCTGCCCTAAATAACTCAATTTTGAGGTTTATTCAAATACTATCCTAATAAAATATTTAAATACTTCTTTTAAATTTGAATTATCTTCGTAAGGTATCCTGTATCCACTTTTATGATTCAGCAATGTTTTGTCGAAATTATCGAAAAAAAAAAAAAAAAAAGAAAAAATGGAAAGATTTATGAAACATTGAATTTATTTTTATTTAATAACAGATCAATTCAGTTCCTTCAATTTTCTTTTGGAAAAAAATCAGAATTGCATGATCATTTAAAAAGTAATCAAATAGTCAATATGTTGTATTTTGCTTAAAAAAGTTCAAAGGTAAGAGCTCTCTTCATAATGCTTCTAATATCACTATCATTATCATTATCACAAATTCAGATGAATTACATTTCTCAACATACATTATTACCATCTTAAAGATTTCAGGAATTTGACAAAAAAAAAAAACCAGAAAAAAAGATGTGAACAATGGGAAAATGACAAGTAATTATGTTTTTGGATCAATTCGTAGAGACAACATTAAAACAATAAAATTAACAAAAAATTGTTGTTACATATTTAATTGGCTAATAAAGAAAATTGTTGCATAATTAGCGATCTAAAGCATAGATCATCCAACCAGTTATATAGATCCAATTTAGTTCGGTTCAATCCACAAATAATTTAATTAAGTTAATTGTTGTTAATTAAAATCTATGAAAGAGAAAAAGATTTTATAATTATTTCCATTCCTCAAAAAAAAAAGAAAAAAAAACAAAAAAAAGTGCCAGAAGAATTTACTTAATAAAAAAAATTAACGAAGAATCATAGGTAATTCATACTGCATGACAAAAATTTTTCGATCGCATTTAATGTTGAAAAGATATTTTAACAGAAATAAAATTTTCAGCATAAATTTTGTTACTTTAAAATATATGCTTTCAGTATAAATTGTAAAATTATGAATGCCATAAAAAGTCTTTTGACAACAAAGGTTTGCCGAACATTCTGTAAACATTAAATATTGACCGATTTTTACATTTATTATTTTCCGCATTAAAATATGTAACTTCTTTGAAAAGCACACCTTTCTTGGGTTGGTTTATTTTCAAGTATTGCTTAATTTCTAACATTTAAGTAACAGTTGATTAGAAGCGAAATGAAATTCTCATTTCTTTTGCAGGAAATTTAATCATACAACAAAACATACATAGCTGTACATCATTAACTGATCGCTAGATCTTTAAGATCTGTTATGGGAAATTTTGATTGATTAACAATACAGTTTAATGTATCCGTGGTAAGGATATCTGTTTGTTAATAAAGGATAAATTGTGTTCAAAATTCAAAATTAAATTATGAAAACATCAAATTGAACAGGAATAATATTTATTTACATGGCAATTTTGATGGAAATTCTCAAAAATAAACAATTTATAAATAATCCTTTTGATAACAATAATACTACGAAATGATTTTAGGCTAAAATAAAATAAATTTCAACAAATGATACGTACACAACCATAAATATTATAGTCGCAATATTTGACAAATACATGCCCTTCGTTCAGCCAATTTCCACCTGCACTTCCATTTTCATTTTTCAATTCACTTTATCATATTTGTTTATGAAAGGATGTACAAATATGCATGCATGTATGCATGCATGCATGTATTGCATTTGTTAAGTACTTACTAGTAGGATTTCCAAATCTAACTTAGTTCTCTAACCATAGAATCGGAAAGTGTTGCTGAAGTTAACATTTCAATAACATCAAATAGCACCAATCAATAATTAAATCATTACGGAATGAAGGAAATTGGTATAAATTAGGAATAAAATATCATACCAAATTTTATTCCAATTCCAATATTAGTTCTTGTAATTGAAACTTTTCTTATCCATTCTAGCATTTATTCTGCACACTTCAAGGAGAAAAAAATTATTCAAATTTATTGCAATGAAAATTAATTTATCATAGTTCAAATTTATCACAATGGAAATGCAACGTAGTAGTATTTTAATCGTATCAGATGGGAAATGTACCTTTCTTTGGTTGTATAAAGCTCACCGTCACTTCTAACTTTAATAACATTTCAGTGTGTGTATATTTAACGCGTAAATTAAATAATAATATTGCATTCCGGTTTCTCTCTTCCACGTCGATCATAATTTCCGGAAACAAATTATACACTTCTTGACTTTATAGCATTTTCATATGTCTTTAAAGCTAATGCAAGAATAATGATAATTATATTCTTTCTTATTAGTCAGTAATAGCATAAAACATTGATCATTTCTGACAAAAGAAGGAATGTAATGATAATATTCTAACTTTAAATCATTTTAAATTTGTTGACATTTCTTTTAATTAGCTATCGTTTAAGTAAAAATTACTAAAATTTTGGAAATATTTTTAATTTAATCGATAAATAATGCAACTTCTGCCAAGTAAAAAGTTAGGATATTAAGTTTATGCGAAATTAATTGATCGTTTAATTAGTGCCCTCTCTTTTGTAATTAATTAATTATGAACTTGTCCGAAAGGGTATGAAATTTATGCATTTTAATTGTGAGACAATATTGTTTATACATTAAGGGATTTAATGTGTATCAAGTTAAAAGACATATATCTTTGAAGTTTGATCAGTAACGATCTATTAGAAATCATTCGCATTAATTCTTAGTGGAATGGACATTGTACTTCTTAAATATCCAATTTAAAGACTTTAACATTAGCTGCAAATGATTATGATGTGAAATTGATTATGAAATTAAACAATTCGAAACAAATGTAAAACATGATTAAGATTGTTTGTGTTCAAATATCGTATCATTAGTTCTATTTCCTGACAGATAAATCGGAATTCGATTTTAACTATTAAATCTACCTATCTCTATCCATTCATATTTATAACTAAAGCGTTATTTATGGAGATAAATGATTTGTATAAGTGGATTAAAGGTAAATGCAATTATTGAATTACAGCAAATTTTCTAAATCCAATAGTAGATTATTTAGATGAAAAAGATTATACAAAAATTGAAATGAAAAACACTGGAAATGATTAAACTACACGAAATAATGAATTTGTTTTGAATCCTGCAGAAATTCAAACCAATTCCTTCATAAGAAAGCTAAAGATACATTTTGCGAAAGTTAAAATTACTTCAATTTTATGTAAATTTCGTCGTAAGAAAGTTAAAGATACATTTTGCGACATTAAAATTACTTCAACCTTATGCAAATTTCTTCGTAAGAAAGCCAAAGATACATTTTGCGAAAGTTATTTTGTTCTTATGCAAAATAAATTGACGAAAGTTACTCATACAAATCTGTGAAATTAAAATGTTTTTGCATTTAAAATATTCCAATTTTAAGTAAATTAATCTGTGATATATTTCATATTAATGCAAAAATACTAATAAACGGTTATATAATATTGTAAATCTTTTCAGTGAGGCTATTATTATTCGGTTAATTCAAAAATAAAGTAAAAAAAGATTCCCGGATTTCATTTTCTTGAATGTTCAGGATTAGGAATAAGCTCGTGAATAAATGCTTTCAAATTTTGACATTCAGGTTAACCGTATAAAGAATGCAAAAAAAAGAAAAATTATTTCGAAATGATTTCAAAAAGCTTTTAAATATTCATGCCTATATTTACAAAAAAGAAAAAGAATATATGAACAATATAAAATTTTATAATAAAAATTCATTAGCCAACTTTTCGATCAAAACAATGTTAGACAATCTTTGCCTATTCTTGCCATTAGATGATTTCAGTGACCTCAGAATGTCATGTCATTTTATAATTCAGTTCCTGAAATTTGATTCGTCAATGAAATATTATCGATAGATGTGTCACAAACTACACTAAGAAAACAGTAATTCCCATAATGGAACAATCTGAGAATACAAAATTTGAAAAAAAAAAAAAAAAAAAGAAAAAAAAGATAAGAAATGGTAGAAATTTTCGAAAACCTTTCAAAAAATCCGATTTTAGCATGTTTCAATGCTTTAATAATATCGTCAAAACCGTTAATTCCAAGCAATCGATTTCGGAAATCTTCTGCTTGTCGTTCAAATACTGTTCTTGGAATTGATGTCACCTGGAATTAATTGTTTTAGTTTTTGTTTTTTCTTTTTTTTTTTCTTGTTTCCAAGAAAATTTTAAACTTATCAGTGCAATAATTAATAAAAGAGAGTAAAAATGGAAAAGATTAATGAAAATTTTTTGAAGAAATCAATCGGATTGAAATTCATACTTTCCCGTAAATTACTGTTGTTCTATTCGGTATATAATGTTGCTTGATAGGTTGTAATTCTGTTTTCTCATAAAATGTTGAAGTAATAGCTGAAAAATTTTTCTTTGTAAAAAGGATAAATGATTTCAATTTCAATATATGATGTGTTATGAAGTTTAAATGCCATTATTAAATTATTTACTATTTAAATAGCAAAATTTGAAATTTATTTTTTGACTAATGTTATCGATTTCCTTCCAATTTTTTCATTTATTTTAGCTCCTTAAATTAGTAGAAAGGTTTAGTCAAAAAAGTTAAGTACGCAAGTAATGTAGTAAGAAAGGATGAAAAATTGCACGACATTAAGTCCTGTAAATAAGTTGGAATATTTGACACACTTTGTGGTTCCTCGGTACTTGTACTTCGAATTGTCGTCCTAAGCAATCCACGATTGGCATCTTGATCAGATTTGCTTTCCAAATAATCGAATCCTGGCGTTGTATCAGTAATTCCGCTTATTAGCCGATCATATTCAGCTTGTTCACGTGCCATATAATCTGCTTTCCATCTAGCTAGAATAAATTAAATTTCAACTTCATATCAAGAATAAATTTTCTGCAATCATTCATAATTGAAATAAATTTGTTAAAAATTAGAAAATAATATTTCATGCCAAGTTATTTCCAACGTTTGTTATAAAACAAAATAGTGTTGAAAAAAAAAGAAACAAGAAACAAGAAAATACTTAAAAAGAAAAGAAAACTTCTGTTCATCACTTCCGGCTATCATCTATTTATCAGAATTATCAGTTCTTTTAACACATTCTTTACTAGGATGCAAATGAAACAACATGGTAGAAGAAATTTACTGAATCATTTGGTTATAAGTACTTAATTAATCAGTTTCCATTGTTTTCTTTTATCACTCGATTAAGTGATATTTAGTAATATTCAAATTTACCTTAATTTATTTTCTGTTATAAAATTTGGACATAGTTGACAGTTGAGCCTATTTTATTCCAGATGGTTACTTTGTCTTTGTTGATTTCTTAATTTATATCAATCATTTCAATTCGATTCATAATTGATCTATTCCTCTCCAGGATATCCTAATATTCAATTACCTTTCCTTAGGCTAACATCGTCGTTTCCATACTTCTTGGAATAAAAGCTAATTCAACGGTACTTCAATCATATGCCTCATATAATTAGATAATTTAAAATCTACTATAGAATTTTACATTCATATATTACTTAAAAAATCTTTAACCTTCTTTTCGAGAATCTAATTTCAATGATTCTCCAGCTAATACTTCTGAAATTTCATCCTGCCCATTGCGATTATCATCAATGATGTGTTGTTCATCAAAACTTAAACGGGTATTTGTCGTAAGCTTTTCATGTGGTCTAATTTCTTCTTCGTAACGATTATCGATATTCTGAATTTACAACAATTGACCTATCAAATTTACAAAGTGAAAATTTTACACTGCCCTCAACTCATGTATCGATTGAACCGACGAATGACGATCGAAAATATGCTCTAACTTTACCTTTATAAATTATCCGTCCCATCATCTATGAAGTGATGATCATTTGCACTAACTAGTTTTCGCCAACAACAACAAATGAGGTGATTGCCCGAAGTTTTTTCCTTGCTTATCGATTTTTCCAATCGAAAATCGTAATAAATACCACGGTGAAAAATTTCAGGTCAATATTCGACGAACTAAACTAAAACACTAAAAGTTTTTCCTTTTCTTTTCTCTTTTTTTTTTTGTGTGTGTGAAAAAATAAGAAACTTTTCCAGATTCACTATCGAGTTCATAGGATTTGACAGCAGCCAATTTTGGTTTTTCTGATGTATCAGTGAATTTTGATTCTTCATCACGACGTTTTTTAAGCTCTTCATCGACAATCTGGCAAAAAAAAAAAAAGAAAAAAGGAGCTATATTAAACTTTTAGATGAATTCTGATACTGAATTTTGTAGAATTTCTAAATTTTTTCAAAATTTGAAATGAAATCTTACTTTTCCGATGATTCTTATAAAAATATCAGTTTGTGCCTGTGAAAGATTTAGCGTATTAGCCATTTCTTTCAGATCACCTAATGAATCTTTTGTCGTATTGTCCATTTCCTGAAGATTTTTATGCAAATCACATGAATATACAATATTCAAATGTTACTTTTGATCTTGAAATTACAAAAGAAAAAGTAAACATTTAAATACAAATCTAATAAAATAGACCAAAAGTAGAAATAAGAAGTACGTTGATTTGAAGGAAATGCTTCCAAAATGAATCATTTCGTAAATTTTTTTTTTCCAAAAAATTTTTGCTGCTACTATCACTTTCTGTAGTAATCTGAAATAATTAAGTTATATGTTAATTTATGTTAAATTTTAGCAATTAATCATGAAAACTTCTCTTTGTTTTAGTTTTAATAGCTTAACTTCCTTTAATTCAATTTATTTTGATTCTAAATCTGTTTCGAAATGTAATTTAACATCTCATCTCTGATTTCTTTTCCGTAAATAAACGATTTCATTTCAACCGCATTAAAATTTTCTTGCTCGACTCACTTCATCACTTCTTTCCATTTCCGGAATCTTTCTTATTGCCAAATTAGCATCATAAAAATTTGTTGCGATTTCTGTTGTTGTATCAGTAACATTACCATCTGAGAAACAAAAATAATTTAAAAAATGTAGAAGTGAAACAAACAAAAATTTTCATTTATATTTGTGAAAAATTCTTACTACAATATCAGATTGAAAGTTTCAGGTAAATTGAAAGAAGCTTAAAAGATTGATACTTTTCTGAAGAGACTTATGAATAGTAGTGTCCAGTTAGAGGTTTTTTTTTTTTTTTTTTTTTTTCAAGTTACCGTTGAGTGACCAATTAGTGCTTTGTGTTCAAGTAAGAAGAAAAGAATTTTCTTTTTTTTTTTTTTTTTGATTATTTCTCATAGCTAATGTGTAATTTATATGTTTCATTCATTCAAATAAAAAGTAAGCAAATTCTGTGCTCAGAAAAATTGCACATTTTGTTCATTTCATCGAGAATAACTTTATTTATTCGAGAATTCATCAGAAATGTTTTTTGCACAGGATCGATGAATATGAAATAGTATAAATTTTATTTTTATTGTGAAAAAAAAAAAAAAAAAAAAAAGGAAATACCCTGCGATTCACTATTCGTATTGACTGTTACAAAAGAATTTTTTGATATATCATCTTCTTTAATCTTATCTTTATTAGATTTTTCAGGAATAATTAGACCATTTGGCATATTCATCTCAAAGCCAGCATTTTTCATCATTTCTTGACGTTTTTTTTCATAATCGGCCAACTAAAAAGGAAAAAAAAGAAACACATAACTTCTTTTTTGAGAAATTTAATTTCTCGTGAAATAAAAAAAAACAACCTTAATCTGTAAACACTTGATAGGATACCTTAACTATTTGCAATTTCATGAAATGATTTATCTTTTAGCCAATTTTAAGTCATTTTCATACAAAATTCAATTTTTCATTTTTTTTTGACATTCTTAGGTAAACAAAAATTTGCATATTTTCGTGTAAAATCATGAATGATTGCTATTTGTTGAGTAATTGTTGTGAAGGAATTTTTTTTTTTATCTAAATGATAGTTTTAAATTTTTCATTTTCTAAAGAATAAATAGTATGATAATATATATGTAATGGTTGTAAAAGTTTGATTACAGCTGGTTCTAATGATCAAAATTTAAAAATTGGCATAATGTGAAACGATAATAATTGTTTCGATGACTTAGGACAGGTTACCAATGATGGAAACTTGTTTACATGCTTTGGCTATTATTTCAACAATGGATGTAAACATAAATGGATGATATTGAAAGCAGAAATTATGCGATATAAATATTACAGTAGGAAAAAAGTTAGTGTAAAAGTTGAAATGAGCATTAAATTTTAATTCGTTTAGTTCAGAATTTAATTAAGGCTTGATGCTAACAATTTCTTAAGAGTTATGTTTCATTTCGCAAAATTTTTGCAATATATAGCTATCAAAAGAATTTTAATTAAATCTAACAAATTCAAACTTTTTTCACAAATATTATTTGCGCTATTTACGCTAATTAATCAAACTACGATTAATTTCATCTTCTGAGTAAATGTTTTGGTAATTTCAAATAAGAAAAGAAGAAAAAATATTGAAACATGAAGGAACTGAAGGAATAATAAATAATAAAGGTTTCTAAATTCTAAATAATTATGGCTTCAGAAGTAGATGAATGATATTACGAATTAGAGTCATTATAGCTAATTAATTTAGAATGTTCTCGATAAATCAGGTTTCATTTAAATCACATTTCATAATATCTGGTTTTGTTTTATTTCAGATATTTCTATGAATGAGAAAAGCTGGAATGTTTACTTATTAAATTTCCAAAAACTTGAATCAATTGGAGCTAAAATTAAATTAAACAAATTGATAAAACTGACCGTATATTATTTAAAGATATCCTATATCTTTTAAAAATAGCTTCAAGTACCACATTGCATTCAGAAATTTTTCGACAAAATTTCTGAAGTATCTATTGAAGAATTCGAAATTTTATCCTTTTTATATTCGTCTTTAGCTATGCCTACCTAATGCAGAAATTAGCTTTGAAACTAAAAAAAAAAAAGGTAAAAAAATATACTAATGTTGTTGCAAATTTAAAAAATTAAGCATGGATTTAAAGTTAAACATACTACTAACAAATAATTATAATTTGAAGCAAAATTTTTTCACAGTAAAATTCCCATCATCCAAATTATCTTTGCATTTCAGCATCAAATAGAAACGACCTTTATGACAAAATTGATTGATGAAAAATTTTCATCAATCTTTAAAATCTTTGAAAAAAAAAAAATTTCAGGAAAAACAAACAATGTATTTTACAATTAATCTATTATAATGATAATGAGATTTTTGTAGTATTTTGGGAAATGTTAAATAATGTAAGAAAACAAGGACTTGTCGTTAATCATTAAAATTTGAGAAGAATTGCAGGACTTTGAAAAGAAAAAAAAAACCTAAACGAATAACGAAACGAAATAATATTGTGAGAAAAGTAATCTTATGAATTGTAATTTGTCCTTGAAAGTTAAAATTTTGTTATTGAATGTGAAAGTTAAATGAGCGATAATGTGCATAAATTATATCATTCAATTTCATTTTTATACTATTTCACTGAAAAGATCCCAGTCGTCATTTTACAATTCTTGAGTAATTTTTCAAACTTTAAATTGTATCAAGTATCATATAGGTAAAAAAATAATGAGGGAATGACCTTTAGAAGAAGTGTATTACTATCCATGAATTTGCCAAAATCGCCAAAATGTGTTAAATTGGCTGTTAATGGGTATGTTTGAATGGTACCAAGTATGTTACCAGTATTGGATAATGAAAATGGCCTGAATAGATTGGTACGGAATGGTTGAAACCAATTTGCGAATTGACTGGAAACATCTGAATCAAACATAACATTATGGGATTTTATTGTTTTAGTAATGGAAAATGTATTTGAAAAAAAAAAAAAGAATTAAATAATAGTTAAGCTAACCTTTCGTTTCAACAATTTGATGTTTCAATTGGAATGGATTAAATGTAGCTAACATTGGAAGTGAAAATTGTAGTAATGATGGTCTGAAATTTTATTGACAGGAAATATCAAAATAGAAAATAAATAATATAATCTGATAAGCTAAAAATTTTCTTGCTTGAAAAAAAAATAAAAAATAAAAACTACTGTGCATTGGCAATGAGCGGATCGCTTCTGACACTTTCACTTTTCGAATTTGCGATCATACGTGGTTGCGAATCTTCCAGCAGTTCCTCGGAAGAATATTTCTAAAAAGATGAAATTTTTTCAATCTATTTCGATAAATAAGTATTTAATATTTTGGAAAATTATTTTTTTTTGTAACATTGATTTTTACAACAAAAACTTCGATTTGTCAAAGAAAGCGTAAGAAGTGTAAAATTTGTCTATTTTTATAAACAATGAAAAATTATCCATGAAATTTTAAGATTTCTATTTAAATTTAAATTATGCAGTATGTTGTTGCAAAATTTCTTGCTGTGAACGACAAGACTGATAATAAAATTTAATGGTTTACTTTTTCTGTGATCTTTTCCAATGAAATTACTCATTGGCAATATGGGTGTATTTCGAAAATTGCAACATTTTATGCAACGGAAATGGGAAATCGAATATGCAATTTATTTATGAGAAAGTAATTGTAACATTCATAAGTTCAATTGTTTAAATTTTTTCTACTTTAGATAAAAAAGTATTTGGTTCAGTGAAGAAATGAGAATAATTTGCAGCAAAAGAAGGATAAAAATTAAAAATAAACAAGGGAATTTTAGTAAAATTAAAATGAAAACGAATTTTAAATTGTAAGAGTGACAAGCAAAATGTATTGAGAAATTTTTGAACAACTTTTCGAAATACGAAAAAGTGCTTTGAAAAATACAGAAACCGGTAATATGATAATTTAAAATGGGGAAAGGATGATGAGAATAATAAATCACTATTCTTTCACTATCCCATTTTACTTTTACCTATTTTCATCCCACAGGATATAATCAATAAAAAAAAAAAATTTCTTTTGTTACTAATTTTAATCTCTGAAAGATTATTAATTATATTTCAATAATTTTACAACATTTCTTGGATTATAAAACTATTAGTTTCCTAAATTTCACATCATTCCAACTAATATTTATTTTTGTTGTTGTATCAAGCTTATTGTGCCCCGATCATGCTGAAATATCCATTTTTGTCTGAATTTCACGATCATCATTTCAATTAGCTAGAAAATGACTCCAACTTTTATTACACCCAAATGTTATTCTACTTTGCAAAATATACCGACCATATTATCCTTGTCATCTTTTACTTGACTAATAGAATTAGCAAAATTTAAAAGTGGGAAAAATTAAAATTACCTGAGCATAGGTGTCCAAAATAATGCAGAACATCGTCATAAATGCTAAAGATAACATTTCATTCAAAATGATTGAAAAGAAACTGTTGTTGTAACACCTAGATAAATCGTTATCCTCAGAACTGAAATTTCATCAATGCAGAATTTTATTGTAAAATTCTATTTGTGAAACAAATCGTGAACTTTTGATAACCTTTAAAAGATAAGCAATGTTGGAGTCATGTTAACTGAATAGTTGGAGATTACAAAAGAACAATTTTCTTAACTTACTGCCACTTATTTATCATGAAATCATTTTGTAGTAAGTAAATAATACTGCATTTTTAATGTCACATTTTAATATTTTGCAGTGCTGCAAATTATATATTACAAAAATTAATAACAGACTTTATAGAGGATTATGAAACTATGATATTTTAGGTTTTGTCACAAATGAATTGATAATGGATGAAATTTAAATTTCATACTAAAAAACATATGGAAGATGATAATAAGGATAACAGTCAAATCAAAATTTGATTGCATAAGTAATGTGTGAAATAATTTAAACAGTAAAGGAAATTAGAAAATTAATACGATTAAATTATATTTATTGGATGAATTAATTGTATCTATTTAGCAAGAAAGAAATGCATAATCAGATGTAATTTATAGATTAATATTATCCTATATACAATTTACAACATTTAATCAATATGGATAATATTTGTTTTGATAACAATTTAGTATAATTATTAAGAGTAGAAATAAAAATGTTATTATTTATTAATGATAAAAAGATTTGTTCAATTCATGCAGTTCAATCTTTTAAATATAATTATCATAGTTATTTCTATAATATGAGAAAATGAAAAAGAAAACTAGAAGATACGTCTTCGTCCACTATACTATTGATGACAAAACGGATGATGAGTTCTTCAATCGAAAAATCTGGAATTCAAACATTGATTACTACCGCCCCATCTGCGATATGATTTTCATAGCCAGTCGCCTTTCATCTATATGAGGATGGTCAGTTTATTGTTGACAAACTGATTAAATTAATGTTAACATATCTGTATATCATTCCTTTTTATATCAAAAGTAATAACAATTGAAAAGTAAAATTTAAATGAAGAAATGAATGAATGAAATTTTGGGCTTCTTTCAAGAGATATTTCGTTCGGATCGTTACGTATTATATTGAGTAAGTCAAGAATGGTTGCAATTTTTGGCATTGTTGAAATTTGCTATTTGATATTGATTCATAATCCAATTAATTTTCTTGCGACTGAATCGTTTTGTTTGATGTTTTATTTCAGTTCTTAATCTAATTAATTACATTAATTTTCTTGGCGATTGCATAATTTTGCTTGTTTATATTTGCTCAAACAAAGAGTGAATTTCAATTCAAAATTAGTATCATAAAGCGGTGGAGATAATTTTTTATAAAGTGAATAAATTACATATAGCCTAAGAAATATACTATGCATTGTAATGTGATTGAAATTTTACAAAAAAGCTTTCAAAATGAGAAGAGCAATAAGCATTTCTCATCTTATGGTTTTACGACATTTGAAGCAAATTAGGAAGGTGCAACAACAACTGATCAAATTTTGTGACAGGACGACGAAAATAAATTGTATACGCAATGATTAAATGATGAAGAATCGAGATTGTATTGCAAAAAAAAAGAAAAAAGCTTACTATTTGATGATCACCTGTAATGATGATTTTTCTGAATCCCAACGAAATGATTGTTTCCGGAAAATATGTTCGAAAAAATCGATAACAAGTATAAGCATACATTTCTTCCAATAACAATGCCTGACATCAATATCGCAAAAGTTGTGAATTCTTTTCCCCATCGATCTGATTCCTTCCTTCCAATCGACTATCATTTTCATCATTTATCTGCGACAATTTTTTTCTTGTAGGAAAAATACTTCTGTATAACCAAAAGAAAGTCCGTATACTTTATGAGAAATCATCGAATTCCATCAAATTTCTACGTTGTAGAAACAAATAAAACTTATTCATATCACAATCGTCTAAAAGGAATTTTGTGAAAGTACAATTGTTTTTACATAAAAGAACACAAAATGATATATCGTTGATGAAATCACAATCTACCGTTGATTCATGATAAATTCTCTCGGTTATCATTGTTGCATTATCGGGAAGCAATACATGTATGGAAAGATCTATCCATTTGGCTTATCAATCAAAGCGAAATTATTACAGTTGTGATTAATTTAACAGAATGATGAAAAAATTAATCATTGATGGAACACAATTATCTTCGAAATATCTACGAAATTGCTGAACAAATTTAAAGTTGGGCGCTATCATAATTATATACATATCAGCGTGATGATACTTTCTATGTTGTGTAAATAGATAAAACTTATTGCTCATTTATGAGTTCGGAATGAGTTCCTCATTAAAAAATCAAGTGAAAATTTAGATTAAATTTTTCACAATTTAATCAATCGATTTAAAGTTTGCTGTTGAATTTCTTGTTTTAACATAAATGAAAGAGTGATAAATGATTCGACTGACAATATTAGAAAGTAAAAAATGATAAAGTTAGTTATTTTGTTAAATTAACCAATCCCATCCAATAACAAATCATTTCTCGAACTATACAAAAGAGTTATTAGAACTTACAAATAAACAATAACTCCGTACTTATAAGGTACTCATTTATCGGAAATTAAATTCGACTTCATAATATATTTCTCAAACTTTCATTAAGATATTTTTGATGAGTGTAATTGACACTTGTAATTATTGGATGTAAATTTTTTAAAACTTACAAATAAAGTTTTATTTCGCTAACAGAAGTGCTGCTAATTAGTGTATAACAATATCGAATTACTAGTTGAATTAAACATACAAAGAATGGTACTAATATTTGAACCCTTAAATTATCAATTTGACGTGAATAAAAATTGAGACAATACTGATCATTCGTTTTTCTTTTTCTTTTTTTTTTTTTAAATTCAAACGATGTGGAATTTCTGGATTGTCTCGAGTTCACACATGAACTCTTCAAATGATAATATAACATTTTGTCTACTAAATAATGTTTCTGCAATTAATTAACTATCCAAGATAACTCATAATTATCGCCAACACAAGAGGATATTAACTTCATTCCTGATCTCTTCCTGTTGGCTAAATTACGTTCGAAAAATTGTTCTCCCTGCATGCTTTTTTGAAAAGTTATCCCAGTTTGATACAGTTGCAATGCTACATTTGTTGGTAATTTGCTTCAATTGTGTAATTTTGATAAAAACATTCTTTCGTTAAAATTGAAGTTATCAAATATATTGTTGGTTTGATGAATCAACATTTAATCAGTTGTAAATTGCGAAAAGAAGAGACAATGTGAACAATCTTAAAACTTTAATTTAAGATGCACATTTTGATGAGAACTCGCAGATTAAAAACACTGAGATATTTTCTAATTCTATCTCAGTCCTTTGAGATAAATTTGTATTTTTGTAACAGATAATAAACATAACTGAACAATAACATTGCATTTTATTTTTTACGAAATAAATTTACATAATACATCACAATAACCGAAGCCTCTTCGTTCGCGTCAATTTATTCGCCTGAAATTTATCCAATACACTTCAGCAAAATTCACTCTTTTGTGGAGAGAGTGGAATGTGAAAAGTTAATTTAAACTATTAAATGAAGTAATCGAAAAGCAAAAATAAACATAGATTAAATTAATAGGTAAATTAAGAAGACAAACTAAAAAAGTAAGTCAGATTTAGAAAAATTTTAAACATTGGAGCGCATTCACCACTCCTCTTCCTTTCTCATCTATCTATCCACTACTATCCATCCGATTAGCTGATTTTCATAACCTGTAGTTCTTTTGAAAAAAAAATCAGGTCTACACCTTGCTACAATCCCTGTAATTTCCTCATTGGAGAAAGTAAGTAGCAGGAATTTCATCCGATAAATGAAACAAATGTACATGTAATCAAATAAGCAAATTGATCGTGATAGGGAGAAAAGTAAAATTTTGCTAAGAATGCTAAGCTTATAAGGTATATTTACTAGAACAGGTATGCAAAACTGAGGCTAATAATGTGTTAGTTAAGAAGTACTCTGAAAGGCAAAATTGATGCTCAAAAATGAATAACGACACACTGAGATGATGTTATCATATAGGAATCTGAAAGACTTAATGAACCAAACTTATCTTAAAATTTTATCAAAATATGACAACAGATGTGTCTCTTTAGTTCCGTTACTAAAATATATTAGTGAGTCTTGATCTTTTCCAACTTAATGAAATAGGTACATCTCCCATCGGGAATTTTCTGAATATTTCGGAAATAAGTTAAAAGTCACTTTTATGCTGCCATCTTAATTAATGGCACAAAATTACAAATGAGGCAAGTGTTCAGTGCACTAAAAATCTATTAATATAAAAAAAATTTTGAAGGATATGATCAAGCAGCAGAAACTTTTTTGAGTTAAAGAATGAGGAATTTGAAGTAAGAAAAAATGAAAAATGTACTTACCCAAGGAAGAAAAACCAGTACCATATATTAAATACAATAAAGAAAGCGGGAAATATTACCGACGATATCTGAAGTTATTCGAAAATTTCATTTCATGCTTACAATTAAAAACTTAAAAATGATTATATTTAACTTGGAACTTACCCTATCCAGTTTATTTGCTGTC
This sequence comes from Dipetalonema caudispina, assembly GCA_013365325.1. Classification (NCBI taxonomy): domain Eukaryota; kingdom Metazoa; phylum Nematoda; class Chromadorea; order Rhabditida; family Onchocercidae; genus Dipetalonema; species Dipetalonema caudispina. The sequence continues at coordinate 61,954 of JABVXV010000134.1, read as the reverse complement.
CACATCGGACATTCTAAGCAAAATATCGAACAGTTACATCTGAAATTTTTAAAGAATTGCGGGAAAGTTTTTTGTTGTGTAGAAAAAAAGTAATTTTTAGGTAACCATAGTTAGAACTTTGAATGTTCCATCTTAGACAATAAATACTCGTTAATTTTCAACATACAGAATCCTAATTAAAGGTATCTTAAGCGAGCTTAACATGTTTTTGAATTATTAGATATTGAAAACATACCCAATTGCAATAGTTGACCCATTCCGCCGCATGTATCCCACCATAGCAAGCTCTATCAATGATGCAAATATGAAAGCCATTGAACTTAAAATCCAGACATCAATAGCTGAAAGATACATTTAGCAAGAAAAAACAGGTGATAAAAGATAGAAACATGAAAAATCAGGTTTTAAACATTATGCACTAACTTAGATGCAATTTTACCTTTGACATCACTTGTTTTAGGCAGATTACTTACAACAGATCCAAACTGAAACCTGGAATAAGGTCAATTGAATCAAGCAATAAAAAATTTACATATGAAACTTAGATTATTCGACTTTTTCTGCGTAAAATATCTATTCTTTGTTTGAATTAATAGCACCTTTCATTATCTGATTCCTTTACTCATATCCGCTAAACAATGCTCATTGTCTACTTTATTTCTTGATTTCCGATATTTTTCAAAGACTGTTAGCGGTATAATTCCAACAGAAGAAAGGATGAAAATTCATACGTTAGGGCAAGAAGCGAATTTACACCAACTATTGTTCTTGAAGGAAGATTAGGCCCCACACAAAACGAAACCTGCAATAACATAAAACATTCAGGCCTGGAGGATATGCAACGAATTCACATTGTTAAATTTTTGAATTTCGACATGTGCAGAACGAAATACAACACATAGTCTTCATGGAAGGATTAACTGAACCAAAACAGAATTGATTAAAGTTATGTACGAAGTTTCTGTAACAATCGCTAAAAGAAATTATCATAGCAAAGCGATACTGACAAATATTGGATAGAAATGAGCTTTAGGGCCATGAGACATCCATCGGAGTGTGAGACTACTTGCTTACTTAAAATATTCTTTTTTTTCATTTAAGTAAAGATTAAATATTGTTTACCTACCCATGATATGAACACAGAAATGTATGCAGGCACATAAACCTGAAATATTAAAACATATTTAGATATTCTGCAAGAGTAAAAATCATTGAAATCAAGCTACAAAGTCCAGTTTCGTAAGAATTTTTTTAATAAATGAATGATATACGAAGTGCTTCTCTCATCAAAGCCTTAATACCGGGAAAAATTTTGAAGAGCTGAATTCGTAAAAATTGTTATTAAAAACTATTGAAAATATTGCATTTTCTCATATTCAATATTAAAAAGCCGCCATTCATAACCTGTAATATATAGAAACCATAAAGACGTTGAAATGTGAAAGTAGCAACTAATTCGTTCCACATTCCTGGCGGATACAGCTGAAAAAGTAGCTTCTCAACTGAACATTTATTATAAACAACCACACCATAGGAGATAAAGAGTAGTTGAAATTCATTATTGTAAGGGATGTCGAATTGCTCAAAGCAGTATTTACCGGTCAGGAGGAAGGGTGGCAATTATCAAATTATTCTTTATTTACTCATTAGTAGAGTTTACTTAAAGCAAAGGAAAAATCTCTCACAGATGTGGGAATTTTCTGAGCAAAAAAGCGGCGAAAAAAAACACGGAACGATCAAAGAACAGCTAATGTCGTCTAAACTTTTCTAATATTTTCAGTATGAAAAAATAAATTAGAATAACTCACTCGTCTAACACTGGATGCCGTATAATCAACAAGTACATAATCAGGTAGTGTTACATTTTCTTTCAGAATTGTTATTGGCGGAGCTGTTTCTGTCCATTCCATTGCTACCTGCAATGAGGAAAAGAATCGTTTTCTATTCTTTACTTCATTTCGAACTTATAAGTTAGTTAGTACCATAAAGAGATTCATCTCTTTTATTAGTAGAGGAAAAAAGTATTTGGAAGAAATAAATGTGAGAAAAGACTTCAATTAATAATGAGTGTGAAAGGTTTTAATTAATAATATGCTTCATCATTATTTCTAACATACTAAATAAGTTGCTCATTAAACTTGTTATCAGTGTTCTAGTCATTACCAGAAATGGTCAACTGTTCTTTATAAACACGAAGAGGGACCTGATCATAATTGTGATTGAATGATTCGTAAAATAGCATGCAACGTTGTTTATCGATTGGGAAAGTTCGTAAAGCATTGAGACAAGGACCTGTTAATTTAATCCTGAAAAATCATGATTGAAGGGGTGTGTAAAAAGTGATTAAGCAGTTTCTTAGCTTTGGTATGAATATCTGACACTTCGCAACAAGAGCCATTTGGACGAATGTCACTTGAAGTTAAGTTTTTGAGGGAATTTTCAAATTTTCACTTTCGAATTCGATTTTACCAACTAATTTTTTTCGTAATGAATGAGTGTTGTCATCATGATTTTTTAAAAACAAACCTGTAATTATGCCATACACTACCGTCGCTGTAAATCTGTAGGAAAATATTGCTGAAAGGGCTACGATGGATTGAAGCATCTTTACTATTAACAAAACATGCATGAGGATTCCATATTTGAGGCAATATTTTACCACCATCAACCGACATATTCCTGGAATCGTAGATAATTTCGGAATTACCAGAGATGAATTCGAAACCTTTACAACTTACAATTGAATTTTGTTATTATGGGAATTCAAAACTTGAGCCGATAGAAAATGCATTAGAAAAATAATAGATTTTTCCATAAATCCAGTGATTGTAACATTATTCTAGAACTTACTTTTTGCAGGGATTCATGTGATCATATGCCAGCGATGGGTCAATCCATTTCTCTGTTACATAAATATCCAATTCAAATTCACTTGTTATTTCGATTATTTTAGAGATCTCCTGGACCCAAATCTGAATATATACAAAAGTTTCAGTAAATGAACCGAAATCAAAACAAAGCATTCCTTTAGTTTTTCAAAAACTTAAAAAATAGAATACTTAAAAACTTTTAAGTATTCTATTTTTTTTTTTGCAGTCCAGCCCTGTTGTAGTACTGTAATTCCCGATGAACAAGAAATTACCTCAACGGAAACTTGTACATTATTGCCACCAGGTATTTTATGCTTGTCGTAATCGCGCAATAGTTCAGTAATAATCACTGCATCATTGCTGCATGTCCCGTCCTTCTTAACTGGCCATCTTTGCACAACGTGGCTCCGTTTAGTTTCATTCTTATCCCTGAACAGCGGTTTATCATACGACAAGGATCTTTAAATTGTTAATAAAACAGTGTAAAATATAATGTTTAAATAATTGTCTTATACTATCGCGTAGTATATTGGATCTTTAAACACATTTGAGATATCTGGTGAATTATGTTGTAAAATCATGCTATCGAAAATACTACTGAAATATTTTGAAAGTTGATCCCGGTAAAAATATGTGGCAATTTTCAAAAATACTGCTTTCAGAAACTGAATTTAAATCATATGTGAGAATCGATTTACCTTAGTATAAAATTTATAGACTTGACAAGTGTCCCATAATCTTAAAATGTGGCTTACTAAGCTTAATAAGTCAATAGATTGAATAAAATAATTCAATAGCTGTTTCACTACTCTTTTTGAGCATTGTTTTTTTGTGTAGAAATGCAATACCGTTGCATAGAACGTAACCGGAAGTCTAATAGTAAGGTCACAAGGAAAAAAAAATTAGCAGACAAATAAAATGATAGTTTACGTCTGATTCAATGGAATTCCATATTTAATGTATTGTCCACTGACAATTGTACAAGTGTACAATAATGCTAGTAACGTCATGCACTTTGAATCGAACAAGCGTCTAACTTTCAATCTGCCAAGAATTGATGATTTTACACTCATATAATCGAATTATCTGAAAAAATAATGATGACCTTATCAAATTTCAGAAATTAACAAAAAATTAATTTTTGCTAGAATTATATTTAATTGATCTTGAAGTTAATACGATAAATTATTTAGCATATTGAACAATCTTTTACGACAAGATGTCAATGTCGCATTTTAAGTAAGAAGTGATCTTACATAATATCGTAATGAGCATTTTGCTATAACTAATATGCAAACTTCAACGGAATTACATCAATTAAAATTTTTTCATAGAGATTTAAAAAAAATTCTTTTACATTTTAGAAGTAAAACGAACAATGCAATGTAATGTCACCTGCATAAGTGGCAAAAGACATTCGCTTGGAGATGAGCAACATATATTGTTAGATAATTACGATAAAAAAGGCATGATGTTCAAACTTCATCAGTTTTTGAAAATCTATTAAATAAATCATAATTAGTTCTTCAATATTTGCATAAAATTTAGAAGTTGTCTGACGATTTATTTAAATAAACTATTTGCAACTATTCGTGTTTTCAAATATCGAAATAACCTTTTAAAACATAGTTTACCTATGGTTCTAAATAACAATGATACGTATAGTTTTCAATTACTTTGAAACAAAGCAACATATTTTGAAAATTATATCAATATTAAATTCAAATTTCCATTTTTAGAAAAGAAAATACTTAACAAAGTAACAAATCATTAAAAAAGAAAGTAAAAACAAAAAAATTCTTTTTCTTGAAATAAATAAATGAATGAATGGAAAGCGCAAAAGGAAGCAATCGACGAGAGCGCAAATGATTCAATGTTTAAGCATTCTCACCGTATTTACGACAATCCCAACAACTCTTTCCATTCCTTCATATAGGCGCAGTTTTTGGAAATCGATCTGCAAATCCATCATCCTATCTTCTTCTCCTTTTAGTCTTCGGTAGCTATTTTTCTAACTCTTTTTCATCTTCTTTCTTATCTTTTCCTCATTTCTTCTCTTCTTCCATCATTTCATTTTCATTCCGATAAACAAAAATAAGCCTAAAATGACAAACCAATGTGACATTATTTACATTAAGAAAGAGTTTTAATGCTAAAATTTAAAGGCTTTTTTAAATTTCCTCTTTTTAATTACATATTTTTTTTTTTTTTTCTTTTTTGGCAATTGCAATTAAAGCATTGATAGTGATCGAATGAACATTTCCAGAAAGGATTGTACAAGTAAATAAAAGTTTACTACAATAAATTATTTTTGTATTGCTATTTTAATGAAACCAAAAGAGTTAAAAAAAAATCCAAAATTCTTAAAGCTTTTTAAATAAGCTATTTCCCTTGACGAAAGCATTTAAATGTGTACACATACATATACAAAGAAAAAAAAAATGAAATCTAAGCTTCTTGTCAATAAGAAAGAGTTTAGAATTAGCAATTCAAATGATACTGCAAAAAAGGATGAAATGTTTGGAATGGATTATACATAATGTTAGTATTTCTTTAGAATAAAAATTTTGAACATAACATTTTTTTCCAAAATGTAACACTTTGAATGGAATTCTCTAGCTCATTCAAAAAATTTTTAAATTTAATCAAATTTTTGTCAATACATTTAATTTGCAATTTGCTATTCCATAAATCAATGAGCATTGATGGGAAGGAAAGATAATGCAGAGTAAATTTATTAAATTATTGATCCTAAATCAAATAGCCTAATTCATTCAAATTCTTTAGCTGCTTCACATATATGTGAATAAATGCTAACTGAACCGTTTTCCGATTTGGTTAATTACTGAATAGTTTGTAGTGAATTGAATAATTACTACACACCTCAAATATATATATATATATAAATATATATTTTTTTTTATTGCAATATGCTTATGCATTCAAAATATTCTGTTATTTTCCCACATTTCATTTGCAATATAACATCTGATAAAAAGACGGGATTAATTGCCGGGATTATGTTTTCCTGAGAAAATCTTGATTTGCATTAGAATGGAATAAAATTCATTGTATTGCAGATTTTAAAATGTGTGTAAAAAATCATCATAAGATATAAATTCTCATCCCGCTTTTTTTTTTTCTTCAACAATTCAACAGAGTGGTAGTATGATGGGGAAAGCATATGACCTTTTGAACAATCATAGATGATGACTTGTAACAGTCTTTAACTCAGAAAGTTACTCCATCACCATCTTGCACCTCGAATATTTCAAAGATAAAACTCAGTTTGGAATTCAGGAAAATTTTTTAGTAGCATGCAACGAGTATGCAACCGCCTGTTTTTTCTTTCCGGACAGGAATGGAAGTTTAGTGGTTTTGGAAGTTGGTGTCTGGTAGTGATGAAGTTGTGATGAAATCTTGGAATGGATAGTTTGTGCGGGTAGTTAATGATAAAGCAATAGGATTTGGTAATATTGAGTATTTTGTTAGTTGTTAAGAGAATCTGAAATTAATAATTTGTTGCAATCATTTGAAATCAAAGAAAGATGGCAGCTAATGAAGTGATGATTGATAAGTATTGCTAGATATAATGATGATTTGTGATTTGGATGAATTAAGTAAACTTATGAATAATGAGGAAGAGAAATCATTAGAGAATGTATTTGTTGGAATTTATTGCAAGTTCAAACTCTTATGAGTTATATGCAATGTTTTAGTCCCTTGCAAATATTTATCGATATTTAATACACAGATTACCGAATGATGACACTTACTTTTTACGAAACTTTTTGTATCGCATTTCTATCTTTTCATCTAAATGAATCTGATATCGTTTGCAATTATGTATCAGTTTCACATAGACGTAATTTGTTTCGTGAAAATTCTGAAGTGGAATTTATATTGATCTTTTTTCAGTATTCTTTGATAAGCAAGACAGTAGTTTTGTGATAACGCACTCGAACAAGAACAATGCAAGATAATGCACGATATGATCGACAGATTCGTCTTTGGGGCGATGAGGGTCAGTCGTGCATTGAGCATGCTAGTGTCTGCGTGCTGAGTGCATCTGCTTTGGGATGCGAAATTATCAAAAGCTTGGTACTTGCTGGTATCAAATCAGTGTATATCGTCGATTCTGCTATCATATGCAAACCGGATCTAGGCAATAATTTTTTTGTTGATGATGAAGTTGGTCAACCGAGAGCGAAAGCTGCACTACGACTGCTTATGGTACATAGTTCGTTTGAATTACGTAAACTTTTGAATGTGTTCAAGTGTTCTTCAAAATAAGCTATTTTTTGGATCTCACAAACATTTTCATTGTTAAATAACGGATAGTTGATTTGCTGTTGAAGCATGCAACGTCAAGCACAAAAGATTCTTTGATTCCTTCTGTTCTGAATTATAAAATATTAGATTCCATAGGAATGGCATTAGTTATCAGTCTTAGAGGTTGTAGAAGGATAAGTTAGTTTAAAAATGTAGAAGGATAAGTTAGTTTAAAAATGTTAATAGAATCAATTCGTCTCTTTATTCGATATCTTCCAGGAGCTAAATCCATCAGTGGAAGGAGGCTTCGATTTAGGGAATCCTGAAGATATCATTACCAAAGACATGGATTTTCTAAGGCAGTTTACTGTTGTTATTGGATGCAATTTGAATATTGACGTTGCTGCACAAATAAATGATTTTTTGTTTGAGAAAAATATACCTTTTGTTCATGCAAGGTTAGAGTTTAAAATTCTAATAGAGGTCTTGAACTAAACGTATCTGTAAGTTATGACAATATAGCGCGAAAAAATGTCTTTAAATGGAGCAATTTAATCAAGCTTTATGAATTTGAAACATGAATTTCAAACATTTCGCAGAATTTTAGGATTGTGGGTTCAATCACTTCTACGTTTTTGAAGTGATACTTTCTTTGGATAGTATATTTGGTAAAATTATGATTACAGAGCATATGGTCTTGTTGGATTTATACGAATTTCTGTTCAGGAACACACGATTATTGATACTCACGAAGAGAATGTATCGCCCGATTTAAGGTAATATCAGTTCTGATATTTATGTTGGATGAATTTTCTGATTTATTTTATTAAAGTTTTTTAGATTGAATCTCGTGGAAGTTCTTTACTGAGTGTTAAATATTGTTTACATGTATTTTACGAAGGGTCCAAACTGGCTCTCACTGAAACAAACCAATCGGAGTAATCGGTAGATGGGGCTAAACTGCGTCCCGATTCCTCAGGCATGGTTGCAGGTATGGCATCTTCAAGTGGCGCTGATAGTTATTTTATGGTATTCAGGCTCGACTGTCCGTTCCCAGCGCTATCTAAAATGGCAGAGTCGATAGATCTGGACCAGATGCATTATGATGCTCATTCCCACACACCATACTTAATTTTATTTTTAAAAACGCTCACATTATGGCGCGAGAAGTATGGCCAAGATGATTTTCCCGATAATCGTGAAAAAAGGAAAACATTTGAATCCGTAAGTACTTAAATGTTAGGGTGTTTTAATTTCTAGTTAGCTCTTTCGATCTAAATCCTATATTCTTGTTTTGAATTTTTCTCACTTCCTTATTATTATTAGTTTGGTTATTTTTTACAGTACCTTAATTAATTTTTTCCAAGTCAGTAAAACTTAAGTTTTTAAGATGGTTCTTTGTTTAGATTTTCATGTCACTACGGATGCCGCATCCTGAAAATGGATCCATTCGGGAAGAGAACTTTGTCGAAGGTCACACCGCAATGATTCGCTCATTGAAAAGGACAACAGTTGGTATTTATAATAAGATAATATATGGGCGAATATTACTTTAAAAGACTGAGTTCAGTTCAAAGTTTCTTGTTTTTCATTTTCAGATACCACTGGGGGTGAAAGAATTACTAAATCATCCGAAAGCACAACAGCCAGATCTGACACGGTTTTGGTTGTTGACCGCAGCCCTGCGGCGTTTTGTCATTGCCCACGAAGTTCTACCTGTACGAGGTAGTTTGCCTGATATGATCAGTGATTCGGAAAGCTATGTTCTTTTAGCGACGAAGTTTCAAGATAAGGCCAAAGAAGATGCGAAGGAGGTTTGAGTTTTTGTTCAAAGTAGCGTTGAAAGTTAAAGCTTTCCTTCCCCATCGATGCACCGTTGTGATGATTCGGTTCTGGGAATTTTTAAGTTATATATATTACTTGAAAAAATTAACAATTCAAGATTCGAAAGAATTAAGTGAGGAGGGTTGTGTATACACGTAGAAAAACCTTAAATACCGTAGAAAAACGTTGAAAAAAATTACAGGATTAAGGAATTTATAATCAGAATGTGTGAGGGTAGTGGTAAAGTGCGTATGGTCAGGAATAATAGTATATACTATGGTTGAATTCACAGGTGATGAGTTATCTTTACGCATTTCTCGCGGAACAAGGTATATCAACTGATATCATTAAATTCCATGACTGCGAATTTTTCTGCAAAAAAGCTGCTTTCCTGCGGGTACAACACGGAACGACTATTGCTCAGGAAATGAAGTCATCATTGAAGGTTTGATTAGACTATGAAACTGCAGTACCATATTGGACATTTTTATGTGCAACAATGTAATAAAACAGAATTTTCATAATGCTTATATGATAAAGTCATGTGTGATTTTTATTGTGTTGGTTGGAAGTAAAATTTATAAGACAAAAAATTCTATTTTATGCATACAGTGTATATAGCAAATGAGTTTACATGAAGTTAATGATTGGTTTTACAAAATTCCAGGAAGTGTTCAATGACATACGAAATGCTGACTTTAAACCTAATTCCGTAACAGGTGTACCTGAGATATCACCAGCAGTGTGGTATATTTTATTGCGAGCTATCGATAGGTAACTAAACATTTTTCTCACATAATTCATTATTTCTGTATACTTCCACATGTTATTTAGAGGGCATGAACCTTTAGACTATTGATTTTTCTGCAAATCTGATAAGAACTTTTACCAAGTTTTGGTTTGCTTGTCGTTTATCTTTTGCTAAGAAGTACAATGATTATATTTAAGATTTCACTCCGAAAAATCGCGTTTCCCAGGAACAAATGGTGTGCCGTGCACTATAGATGCTTATGATCTTAAAGCAAGAGTAGTCGACTTAATCATGGAGATTGAAGTAAATTTTTTATTAGACTCTTGATTCATCAAATGAAGTCTTTCTCTTCCTTGAAGGCAGCATCTCTAGAAATGTAGTTGGGTCATGTGATTCTTAGATCATTTTAAATTTATGGTATGGGAAGTATGTCAAGTATTATTCAGTGAAAAATAATGTATTTGGTAGTGCCTTTTATCGTATTTCAAATTTCAGTCTGTGCATAAATTCCAGAATGTTGATTAAATTTTTCTCCTGTATCCAAAATGATACAAACTATTCTCAGAAAAAGAATCAGTAAGAAGATGGAATTATATGAGCTTAAAAAATTGCACATATAGCACTGATGATTCTATGTATAACTCCGCGAGAGAAATTAACATAACTTTCATTTTTATTTTTCTTCGCGTAGCAAGTGTGTTTTTACTTCATTACCAAACTGGTCTTTGGTGCTAACAAATGATGCGCATTGATTATCGGAATTAAAATTCTGAAGTCTCATCTTTAATCTAATCTACTTTCTCTGTACTTTTCAGTTTTAAGTTCTCATATTTTTGAGCTTTTTTGCAGTTGGAGGATAAAAGCGAAATGCTGGAAAAAATTCCGCAGATTGCAATCGATGAAATGTGTCGTTACGGTGCTTCTGAATTACATGTTATCGCTTCGCTGATTGGTGGTATTACAGCACAAGAAGTGATAAAATTAATTACACATCAGTACATATCCCTCGATAATACGTTTGTTTTTGATGGCCATACACAGCGTGCTCAAACATATCGACTTTAATGCTGTAAATTCAACCTACTGAAAAATTTTTCATGTGAGATTAGGATTTTGAAGAGAACAGAATTTACCCAATATTCGTGGATGCCTATAGTAGAAAGGTCGATATTACTTTATCTTATTTTTTCTGGACAAATTTTCCAATTATATGACTGAATAAATAATTAATACATTCTGACAGCTCCCTTTTATTTCATAGCTTTTGAAAGTGATATGGTCATGAGAGCAAAATTATGGCCACATTTTTTGATTTGTACTGGATGCAAATGAAGATGTTTGATCTTTAATTCCAACAATTTCCTTTAAAAAGCAATTTTATTATGTGCACTGTGTCGTTGTTTTATTCCGATTTGTTCATTTGTATAATTTTGTTTTAATTTATAATAAATTCAAATTCACTTTATAGTTGGTTTACAAAGCAATTCTTTAATCCTTTTTATTAATACCGGAAAGATTTTGATCGTTGTTGCTGTTGTTGTTATTGTTGGATAGCTTCTTTTCATTACGTGGATCATGGCCATCTGTGGATTGCTTTGAAAAAGATCCTGAAATTTAAAAATTCTTTGGAAGCCAAATTGCTGTGTATTTCAATATTTAATAATATAGTGAGATTCGATCCTTTCCTACCCATTTTTTCTATGTTTAAAGCAATCTTATAATCTACCTTTTCCTCTGTTCTGTTCCTCACCATAGCTTCCTATACGTTCAGGATACTTGTGACCTAAAATTATTCGTTCATAATAGAGCTATAATATAAAGATGTCGAGACATTAGGATATGTTAAACCTGGTTTCTTGTAAAAGTCTGCATCTCGAATTTGTTCATATGTATTTCCGATCCTATCATATTGAGCAAAACCTGAAAAAAAATAAAAAAAAAACATCTCTATCAGCTGATTAATTATCCTTTACAATGAATAGAAAGAATTTCGAATTTTTTTTTTCCTCTGTCTAATCAATATAATAAAGGTAGACAAAAGCATTGATTGTTAAAATTTCAAAAAATCCTTTACAGTGTAATATTTCTGAAATCAAAGAACAAAACACTTCAAAATTTCTATAATTAACTAATTCAATATAATAAACAAATAAATAAATAACTTACAAAAAATGTTTAACTCAAAAAAATTATAAAAAGAGCAGAAGTAACAAATAATAAAGAAAATGATTGAGCATTGCATGTTGAATAATGCGAAGCAATTAATTTGTCGACAATTACATAAGAAAAGAAATATTTCATTCATATTGATATTGTTCATCTTTTAAAACAGACAATGTAAACCCATGGAGTGCAACTTTTTTTTTTTGCATTGATGTAAGTGTTGTGTTTATTCATGTTAACAACATTTTTTTTAAAGATTGTAATTTGAAAAAAAAGAAGAAAAGAATTCATTGCTTGAAATGATACATAGATACATTTTTTTTTTTCAATTGAAAATAACACTGGTTTTTGATGTAATTCAAAATTCTTTAATGAAATTATTTTTCTGATAAAAAAAAAAAAAAAATTCAAATTTAATCTTAATCTAAATATTAAATGAAAATTACATTTGTCGCAATAATTTTAATTATTTTTGTAGGATAAGATTAAATAGATAAGATTGAATTTATTTGAAATACTATTAAAACAAACAATAAATTTCATTTATTATTGTTCAATTTAGTCTTATCTATTACTATCCTTCGTAGATAATATTAATTTCTCCTTGATGCCATCATTCATTAATATTTTCCTGAAATTTCCTATTTCTTTTATCATTATTTATTATTAGATAATAAATCTCTTGTATTATTCCTTAAAAGAATACTTTCTCTCACTCTTCAATCAATGCTAAATGATAAGATGTTGAAAATCGTTGGAAATGATATTAGCTAGAAGGAAGAATAATTCCAGATATGACATTAACTCGAAATATATGAATTTTTCATATTTATTTATTTATTTTAATTTATTTTTTGTATTTAATTCAAACTCATCATTTTTCTTATCAGTTGTTAATTTTTTTTTTTTTTTGTTTTGTCTGAAAATTCAGTAGCAAACATTTCTATCCATGTTCTCAAAATATTATTAAGTTTACCGGAGCTATCAGGATATATTCTTGAATGAGAGAATTAATTTATTTCAGAATACTGTTTGTATCCAATAACAATATTAATAATAGCAATAATAGTGATAATAATAATAATAATAATAATAATAACGATAATAATAATAATAATAATAATAATAATAATAATAATAATAATAATAATAATAATAATAATAATAATAATAATAATAACAATAATAATAATAATAATAATAATAATAATAATGATAATAATAATAATAATAAACAGTTAACACTACAATCATTCAAGCAGCAAAACGATGCAAGCAGTCACAATTTTTGCACCTCTCTTCATAGTATCATAATACTAATTATATTGGAGAAAAAGGGATTAAAATTCATCATTAGAATATGAAAGGGATGGAGTATACTTACTGAATTAGAAAAGTTGCAAATGCAGTTAGAAAATGCACCATCACATTTAAATAAATACAAATTAAAGCTTTGCAATAACTTATTAAATGGAAAATGCAATCATCTTGATTTTCACTTATTCAACAGTGCAAAGTTCAATCGATTAGCAGTGTTATTTAAATGAATATTTTAAAAGGTCAAATCGCCGGTCATTAGTATATTAGGATTATAGGACAAAATCGGTTAATGTTGAAAAGTTGCCATATTATCACCATATGAATAGGTAGTTGTAAGATTGCAACTTTGTCTAGCCGTTATTTATGATTTTTATATAATTATCAGCACATACCCTTACTGGTAATGATTACTATTTTAATTAAAAAAAGAAGTTTTAAAGTAACGAGTACTCAAATTGAGCAAAAATTTCATCTTTGTTTATCTCAATTACTTAAAATAAACAATTACATGATGTGCCTACATTGAAACATTATTTCCAAGCTATAAAATTTTTTTTTTTTTTGGTTCTTCGCTTTTCATCCTTTTTTTTTATATGATTTATCTGAATTGTGTTCTATCAATGGAATTCATTTCCCAAAATTTCATCCTGACTTTATTATATTAGGCCACGATGAGTTATAGGCTAAGCAACCAGTAAAAGTAAATTTCATTTTAAGTAATTTATCTTATTTCAAAAAGATCCTGCTCCTCCTATTTTTCAAGTACAATTTATTTCAATGAAAGATGATTGCTGCCATTGAATTTAATTTTTTTTTTTTTGATGAAAAGACGACTAACGATTTTTTGGATTCTTACGGTAATATGGAAAAATCCTTTCCCTCTTTATGTGAATATAAAAATTATTTTATTTCTTCTTTAATCTAACTTAAAAATATTAGCATTTTGGCGTGGAAAATAGTTTAGGAACATTTTTACATGAAAAAAAAAAGGTTTGTATCAGTGATACTATCACATCTATATAAAAATTTCATGAAAATTTTATTTCAGGCCGAATGAATTGTTCCGGAAAATGAATATGCAAAAGCATAATCGAACATTTTTATGCATACTCTTTTTATTATCACAAAAAAAGAAACAAAGGAAAAATTTTTTTTAGTGATTTGGGATGTTGGCGCAATGCGGCACCACTTGTTCGCAAAAATTTTATCATCAATCACAAATTGCAAATCGGATGCTTGGGGTTGAAATCATTCGCTTTATCAGCATCATTTCCAATTTGAAAATTTTTTAATGCAAAAATTTTGTGTGAACTGTTGTAGAGCTCATTGATAACCTTTAAACATATGGCAATCTTTTTGATAAATTTTTGGGAAATTTAAAAATTTTGAAATAGTCCTTTTATTTATGGAAAATATTAGAAAAAATATTTTATGTTCTGAAGACGAAAAAAGAAAAAAAAACCTAATATGATTTTTTTTTTCTTTCTATTTTTCAAGTAGATAGAAGAGATTTTTTTTTTTTTCCTTTCTATGGAACTAATTTTCAAACTAAGATTCAAATAGGATTTTCTTTTTCACCATTTTCTAGTGAGGAAATTTTATTGAATAATATTGCTTCCTTTTCCGCTTATCATAATGATACGTCATATGTTCCTGTATTTATTATAAGTTGAATAAACTTAATAAACATTCAAGATATCCATAAAATTTTAATTCATTGTATTAAACAAATAATTCTTATTTTTTTAACGTATCCAATAATTTCAGTTCTTTTCACTTTTTTTTTTCTTTTTTTTTTTTTTCCCTCGCTAATACTTTGACAAATTCATGCCTTAAAGTAGATATTGTCATGCAAATAGCTAAAGAATATTTTGTATGTCAGTTGAAAATTATCCCTTTCCATTTGAAATTTATCATTAAATTTAATAGTTTATTCTGTATATACAGATTAAAGTGAGAAATATTTTTGAATTGATCGTAAGGAATTACATTTAATTACATGTGAGAAAATGAAATTGTAAAAACAAAAAAAAAAAAAAGAAAATATGATATTTTCATTCATTCTAAGTTACATACTATCATTTTTTTGATTATAATTTTTGAAAATGAAAGTAAAATGTTAAGGGTAATCTGATAACAGCTGCTAATTTAAAAATGATAGATTAAATTGCTACAATTATATTAATCAGTCTTAAAGGCTGTCTTCTGTTTTAGTTTTCATCATTAATTTGTAGCAAATAGTGACTTATGTCTTCTATGTGAAATATTTTTATTTGACGAATGACGTATTATCATAATTAAATTCATTATCCGTTCTGGAATGTTTTTAATCTCCGAAGAATTTTCTGCGAATATTTTTGCTGGCAATGATTTTTTACAATCAAAGTTACGAAAGATGATATCATCGGAATTAATGGAATTGCTTTATTTTCGTATAATTCAAAAATAAATTTTAGGTTTTACTTTGCAACTTAAAAGAAATTTTTAGTAATTATGGCAAATGCAATTAGTAAAATATATGAAAGTTAATGTTAAAATAATGTCAAGAAAATTTTTTTTTTTTGTCATTTATAAATTTAATGTCAGATACCATAAGAAAATTAATCACTTCCTAACTAATTCAATGATATTTGGCCTCAATTTCACATTTAGAAAATATGTGGTAGATTTATCCCAAAGTTTATTTATCAATTACTTATACTTTGCTTTTTCTCTTTCCTTTTTTTAAACTTTTCCCTAAAATGTGCTAGCTTTAAATTTTTTTGTAATCCCCAATATTGTTGAAATGCAAATATGCTAAATTTCGTACTCAGATAAAGTAAGCAAACAATATGAAAAACGAATAAATAATAAAAAATCAATCTTAAACTCACAGATAGATTCGAGATTTCATAGCAGTTGTAAATTATGCTATTACATCAACCGGTGGTGATTCCTCCCAGGTAGAGATCGCAGTTTATTTTACACAATTTTATTTTTAACTATCAACTATCAGAATTTTCCAAATACGCTGCTCCACAAATCTTGTATTGTGGTTCAGAAAAATTATGTGATATCTCGGGATTTGTCTGAGAGTTTTAGATCACTTACTATTACAGTTATTTATTTATCAGACTGTTTGTAATTTTTATTTGAATATCAAATCTGCGTTTTGAATTTACAAGTCTGCAGCAAAATAATATAAACAATGAAGAAGAAGAATATTTTTTTCCCAAAATATATAAAATTATCATTCTTTTTCAACATGCAAAAATCACACTAATTAATTTAGCATTTATGTAAGCTTGGAAAGCTTGAAAGAAAATAGTTAAATTTGTTTTTGTAAGCTTGGAAAGAAAATAGTTCTTATAAGATTAACTTCACCAAGTTTCCATGTAGTTTGTCAAATCTTTTTTCCTTCAAAATTTTTTGCAGTATGGCTAAGCGGAATTTGTCAAACTTTGAAATTTTTTGTGCAACTCACAAAAAAAGAGTTTTTTTAGTTATATAACAAAAGCTCAAATAGATTTATCAATTAATTTTCAAGTTTCAATTGGTCATTAGCTACTTTCAATAAGCTACGAAAATATGTCAATAAACGTAGGTAACGTATATTTTATCTGTTTAGAGAGATTTAGATGATAAAGACGAAAGGAAGGATGAATGAATAAAATACATTAAATTATTCACCGATATTAAATCAAATCAAATAAAAAATAATAAAAGATATTTGAATTGAATTAGCACGTGACATGGATACGAACTGGTATGAATTAACAAGGAACAGATTCATTCAGCATAAAGTCGTAAATTTATGTGATCAAAACTTGTTTTTATTCTGGCAATTTTGAAGTACAATTGAATATGAAATACTGAAATTACGTAAAAAATAAAAGTAAAAAAAAAAAATGAGTAAACAAAAAATTCACGATTTTTAATTTTTTATCAATAATTAAATATTAATGATTAAAGAAAAGCAGGAAATGTTCAAATTATATGAGAAAGAAGGAAAGAAGATGACGAGGAAACTTTTGACTAAATGTAAATTCAATTTCATGATTGATTTTTTAGAAGTTAACAGCAAATAATTTCGATAAAATTCACAGTGAAAATTTTTCTCGGAACTTAGGATGCGAAATTTACATAACTATGTACATCATAATCATTTGTTGAGTATCTTCTTTTTAGGCTATGATAAAATTCAATTTTAACAAAATCAATTTCAGCACTCATATCCAATTTGAATAAATTTTTTCTTCTTTATTTATTTATTTTTTTTTTTTTTTTTGTTAGATGAATATAATAGTTAAAATGGAAATGATGACAAAAATGTAACGATATGCCAATGTTATTTTATATCATATAGTTTCCAGAAGTTGAACAAAAATAATTCAGTTTTTTTTTACAGCAATTTTAACATTAATGTAATAGCGATTTTCTCAAAGTTTGTAACATTTTCAATAACTTATTACTAAATTGCTTCAAATATTATCCAGAAAGCTTAGCGTTATTTTAACTTTTTTTCTTCATATTTGATCTTCTAATGTGATACATTCTTTACTTTTAAAACTTTTAGAATTTCCATCTTTTTTTTTTAATATTTGATGATAATGTAATTACTGAAATTATGCTTATTTCAAGTAAACACCGACGAAATATTGATCAAAGTACATTTTGTGAACTTAGTATTTGTCCATTTACAATGGTTTTTTTTTTTTTTTTGTTTACTTGAAATAAGCATAATCATTTACCTATTCCATTCCACCTTTCTATTTTGCTAAAAAAAAAAACAAAAAAAAAAAAAAGGTAAATATTGTCTTTCGAAGGGATTAGAAATATTTGTTTGTGTAATACACTTAAAAAAGTGAATTCATTTATTTATCTATCCGAAAATATTCATTGTGATTTATTTTATCTTCACAAATCGCTACTAACTTAAATGCATTTAATTAAACAATAGCAAAAAATTTTCAATTTAATTAAACAATAACAAAAAATTTCAACCTTATTTCTTTTGTTAAGAAAATTTTGAGAAGGAAAAATTGAAATAAAATTTGTTTCGTACATTTAAATTAGTATCGTATATCATATTTATTTTATAAAAAAAAAAAAAAAAGTCATTACTGTGTACATTCATATTAGTATCATATATCATATTTATTTTATAAAAAAAAAAAAAAAAAGCTATAAAAGAAAATATTCATTCAGTTCTAAAAATTAATTACATAAAAGTCTAATAGTTCCATATAGCGTTTTTTTTTTTTTTTTTTTTTTTTGTAGCTTATAAGGAATAATAGTTTGAAACAACGAAGTAATATCATAAAATGTCTATATAATGCTTTTCTTAAATATTAAAATATTTCATATTTAACAATAATTTTTTATGAATTTCTATAATGTGCAATTATTCTATAACCATTATCAATTCAATTGATATTTTTGTTGATCGAAAATCATCCTACAGTAATATAATTAATTAAATGCAATATATTTATTTATACAATAATTTCGCGCATCACTATCATTCTGATGAATAATTTATTTCTAGAGAGAATTTTCGTTAATTGATGATAATGATGATGATAATGATTGTAAGAGATTGATATTGGTGTATTCTTTGTTTGTATGATTTTTAACTTATTTGACAGTACTTTTAATCAATTTTTCTTGCAATCTTATGTAGTACAATTAATTGTATAAGATTAAATATACTATACTTATTAATTGAACTTTTAATTATTTATGTGTAAAGATATCTTAATGAGAAATATTAATTAATTGAACCTATAATTATTTATGGTTAAGCTATATAAAAGCATATATTTTATATGACGTGGAAGTTGTCAAGATATCTTAATGAGAAATATTATCGAAGCTAATAATTTATGCTAGTAAAATGTAAAATATAACTCTTCGCCATATTTCCCTTCGTCCCTCTCTCATATCCGCCTTTGCCGAAATCTTTTTCTTTCTCATCAGATATTTTCAGATTTAGGGATCATTTTTGCTATATTTTAGTTTCAAAATTTTTTCCACCTAATTAATTCTATTCGTGGTTCTTTCATTTCTTACTAATAATTTGTAAATTTTTGATGCTTAAAAAAATGATGGAATATTCTCTTACCTAATAATTTTTTGAAATTTTGTCCCATTTTTATGGCATTTCATTCTGTACGTCCGTTATTTTGCAATTAAAATTTTTCGAAATTTTTGCAGCAAAAAAAAGCCGTAGAAAAATTACTATTTAAAAGCTTCCGTCACCCTTTAATTAAAAGATTTCCAATGAAAGAAAATTAACCTCACATATGAAGCGAGAAAAGATTAGATAATATGATCCTGGCAAGTTTTCCAGAATTTCACTTTTAAATTATCAAATTTCTTAAAATAAAGCCAAAGAAGTCTAAATAAAATCGTTAACTTTTTGAAATGATGAAATCTTCTTAACTAATTATATCTTAAGAGTAAATTCTCATAAAAAAAGGCCATTCATTTTGATAGTTTTTCAAAAAAAAAAAAAGAAAAAATTTATCATTGTTAGTTATCCCATATGGAAGATATGAGAAGAGAAGAGTTGTTGAGAAATGTTAATTATCACAAAATCTTTTATTGATTTTTCATATTTTCAAAATCAAAATATTTTCACTGATATCCTTCCTAATGCTAATTCTCAGGCAATACCTTTTCACTCATTTAAATCAATTTATAAAATAAAAGCAAAATTTATAGGCCACTTCGATACTTGAATACTGCAATACGAAATGATAAAAGAACACGCATAGTATTTGATCTTGATTAGAAGATCGGTAGAAGATCGAAAAATAAGATATCAGCTAACATTCGCAAAATATAGCATTTGTTGGTACATTTTTCTACTATCGAATTTTACGGACACTAAGAAATAATAATTGGAATGCAATCATTCGAATAACAAAATGAATTTCCTTCTTATCTTTCGACATTCTTTAGCATTAAAGAATACCTAATTCATATCTAACAAAGCCTACAAAAATAAATAAATGTAAAATTATTACACTGTTTGATATCAGTTAATTAACGATTAATTTTTTCATTTCATTGATATTTCAGGAAATACATCCTATCATTGTCTTCTTGAAACAATTAACTTTTTCCAATTCTCAAATATCTCCAAAACTTTTAGATCATACAAAGAAAGACATTGAACTTATTATAGTTTTGTTAGCTTTCAACGAGAAAAGTTGGAAAATGTGACACTCTGTTTTAACAAACAAAAAAAAAAAAAAAAAAAAAAAAAAAACGACAAACCAGAAGCATATTTTGGTTCATTCATTAATTCATTGACTCTCAGGCTTACATTCGAACATTTACTTCGATAGTCAATTAATGGCCTCAGTTCTTTTCAATATAATTCTTTTACTAGGCACACACAAGCACACACACATAAAAAAAAAAAGACTAGCAAAGATAGAATTTCATTGAATTAATTCTGAGCCTGGTTTTTCACTCTTTGCCATCTATTCAATCTTTCATTGTTTCTACTGAGCCTAAGCTACTCATTAACATATCAGTTTCGTTTTTCTCTATTTTCTTTTCGAGTTTTTTTTTTTTTTTCTCTTCCTTTTTAATAATAATGTTTCAAAGAGATTTATTTTTATGCACACATAATGAAGTTTAAAAAAATTTTTTTTTTTGGCTTTTTCTAATATTTGATAAGAATTGAAAAGCTTTTTTTTTTTTTCTTTCTTTCTTCAATATTATTTGTATAGAAAAAGAGAAAAAAAAAACTTGAACAAAATTGATAACTGTTTTCATTTAACTTAAACAAACTTTAAAATTTAGTTGATTAAAATTAGGGAAATTTTTTCAAAACAACAATGTAAGTAATGTTTGGAAATGTTTGACGTATTACTTAATGTTTATATCAGCGTATCTTTGACACAAATGCTAATCATGCCCTCTCACATCAGCAAAAGTAGTGTGTGTATCGTGTAAGCCAATATCCTAAAGCGATATATGTTAGCCTAAGCCTTTTTCCGCTCATGAGGATTTCTCTATTAAACCCTATAATTAGCTTCATCTTTCAAAGAATAAACTTTACGCTTTACTTCAATACTTTGCAACAATCGTATTTTTACGTATTATATTATTCCGTTGATTTTCATCCCTCTTATGAGTCTAATTAATAATTTACAAAGCATTACGAAATACATTTTCAAAAGTTCCCAAAAAAAAAAAAAAAAAAAAAAACGAAAATACTTCAACAAAAAATCTCTTTATTGAACTATTATAAAGATGAATAAATTTTAAATATCGATAGATTTTTTTTCTTATCAGAAATAAATATCAATAGATCCTTTCTTTCCGGAAATTAATCATACAATCAATAAATAAAAATGCGTGATAACTTAAGTGATCAAATAGATTTCTTTCAATCATAATAAATCACTTTTTTTTTTTTTCAGTTATATTAAGAATAAATGAAAGAAGAGATGGTCATTATGAAATTATTTAATTATTGCTATCAAAATTACTGATCTCAATGAGCAGAATTGATGAAATGTTTAAATATTTGTTTATAATAAATGTATAATGATTGCGGGACGTTTGCGCAGCAATTTCCGTAATGAGACAGTGCAACAAGTTGGTTAGTAATATTTCATTTGTTGTTCAATCTGTTACTAATTTCAATTTCTTTTTAATGCAAACATTTAAATAAAATTAGGAAAAAAAATGTGAGAGAAAAAATAGTGCAAATATCAAAAGTACCATAATGTTTTTGTTTAAACATACCATTTAAATAAATTTCTTTTAATTGTTTCATTTAGAGAAATTTCAAGCATTTGATCTTTACCAACTAATCAATATATTTCTTCTGCAAAATATTCATATGAAAAAGTTACAACCGTTAAGCATATAAGAAATAATTTGAAAAACAATTATTCCTTCCTAGTTTAAGACTTATGGAATGTAATATGAAAAATCATTTAAATCCACTCAGATCACAAACGAATATAAACTAATTTCATCATTCAATGAAATAATTTGTCTAAATTGATTAAGATCAATGAGTTAGGAAAATTTTCACATCAACTTCTATGTTTCAGAAAAAATACCTTGCATAAAAAATGCAAATATTTTCGGAATAAATAAGAAATGAATCTTTCTTTCCCTACTTGTTCATCAAAATACGAATAATACTTCCGTATTATCATACGATTATTACTGTATGATTGAAATTCGTTTAGATTTCCTCATTTGTTTACTTCTCCAAATTTTTTTTTAGTGAAAAAAAAGAATTTCAAAATTTTTCTTTTTCAATTGAATAAAATTTCGAAACGCAGCAACTATCGTTGTTGAAACTAAAATGCCCAAAACTAAAAGTGCAACTGATCGATGACTATCGAATAAGCAAAACTCGGAGATAAAACTTTCCTGTAACGTTTAACGAACAGCACTAAATTAAACAGATTTAAAAATACGAAAAAAAAAAAAAGTAGTTTATTTATTCGAAATAACATTTTGTTTTTTGTTAAATTTAATTGTATTAAAAAATTTTGCTATCTATTGCAAGGAATAATGCATAAAGAATGTTGATTTATTTTTAAAAAAAAAAAAAAAAAAAAAAAAAAAAAAGAAAATGATTGATTTCACTCATAAAATAGGCTATTCCTAAAAACGACTTTCTTCCAATTTTTTTTTCCCTTTTTCTTTTTTTGCAAATTGAATCCTCCATTCAACATATGTTTCAATTTTTCTTTTGAACATTAATTTTTATCAGAATTTCTACATTTCAATGATAATTGACAATTAACTTTTTAATTTTCTGGAATGAAATTATTGTATAATTCGTTTAAAAGCAGAAGAAATGTACCTTTGATGCACTACTGATCATTTATCTTTTACAACATTTAATATAAACTCTCAATCGTTGCTTGTTAAAATTTAATTAAACTTACATTTGTTCAAGAATTTTGACATAGTTGAATGAATGAATGATATTTCTGAAAATGAATTCGGCTTATTGAAATTCGTATCATTTGTATTTTACTTTTACTTTTTTTTTTTTTTTTTTAGGGAAATATTTCCTGTGAGAAATTGATAAATCGAACATTTCCTCGTGTTATTTAAATCTATCACATATGAAATATATATATATATATATATATATATTCCTTAACTTCTTCAAATACAAATTAATTTTAGCAGCAGGTGGAAATAATGCAGCATATTTAATGCATAAAGAAAAGCATCGAAATAGTGGTATTTGTAAAAATGAAAGAAGAAGCATATCACATGAACGACATAGCATAAGCTTTGATCGGAAACATGAATTTGGTTGGAATGATGAGAAGAAGATAGTCAAGTGCGCCTTCTTCCTTTTTCTTAGGAAAAAGTTGAAATTTTATATTTAAATCTTGTGATAGCTGTAAATATATCACTATAAATGAAAATGTAATAAAATGCTAAAATAACTCATTAAAATATCTTATTTTAAAGTTTTTTCATATTTTAATGTAACTTTTTCAGGTAAAGCATTCGATATTTTACATTATGAAGGATGTCAAGTATTTAAATTACTTATATTTTGAAGATTTATTGTTTAATTAGCTTAATACGCATAGTTGTAATAGTTTCAAAAAAAAAAAAGCCTAATGATTGAATATTTCAGTGAGCCTGAAATGGATATGCAAGTAGCATTGGTTGAAACTGCAAATATCTTCGATTTTCACTTACTTCTAAATATTGGTGGTACACATTTTCGTATTCGCTACTCAACCATACAGGTCTGTAATTTGCATATGAATGAATATATTTTCGTTATGTTGAAATTGCATTATTGATAAAAATTTCTTAATCGATAAATTTCTAAATCTGTTGCTGATAAAAATTTATTAATTGAATGAAATATTGCAGTATCGATGTCCAACATCATTGTTAGCTGAATTTTGCCGAGAGACACATGCAGCACGGGTAGAATGTTGCAATGGTTATTTATCCGATACAAGGGAATATTTTTTTGAACGCTCTGGAAAATTATTTGAACCAATTTATGATTTTCTAACAACTGGACATTTCCATCGAACGAGTGATATCTGTTGTGAAAGACTTTTCAAAGAACTGGATTTCTGGAGAATTAAAAAGTTATTTAAAAAAAATTTTTTTTTTTTTTTAAAATATTAATAGCACTGGATTTTCTTTTTATTCTAAATTTTGGAATTTCATTTGTGAGAATTTTAACTAATTTTTTTACAAAAGACAACAATTTCAATATATGTCGACGTGAAATGATTCGGATTTTATATCTATGGAAACTTTTTATTAATTTCTTACTAAATTATGAAGTTGTAAATATACATTAAATGATGTAGCAACAATCAAATAATTAATCAATGCGCATAAAAAAATTATTTCATTCAAAAAATTAATTTAAAAAGAAAAAAAAAAAGCTGACAATTATGCATATATGAGGTTTTGGTTTTGATGAGAGAATTGGTTAGTTCTTTTTTCTTTTTTTTTTTATAATAATGTAAATGAATGTTAAAGGGACAGAAAGTTCCCTAACTTAAATTTTATATCTTAGTAAAAAATATTTGCGAAGGTAATGTAAATGAATGTATAAAAAGTGCAAATAAACAATCCTTAAGAAATAAATTTTTGTTTTTTCAATAAAAAACCTTTTTAAGAAAATTTTAAATTTTTTCCTAAGCTTAAATTTGAATATGAATACATATTTGAGAGTTTAATATATTTCGTGATATGTTGAAATTACTGAAGTTTGTAATTTCATGACATAATATCATTTCAGTACCTACTACTAATTTCTAGTGATAGTAGCATTGTTTATCAAATAATTTATCATTAAGGGATTTCTTCGCACCATGTTGTATGTTGATGATGATCGGTGAGAGTGAAGATGATGATGAAATACCGAACGATGATAAAGGTTCTCTTACCTATGTTTCGTTTATAACATTAAAAGTCTCCTATTATTTAACTGTTTTGGAAAGGGGAAAAAAAAAAAACCTTTTACTCAAAAATTATTTTAATAAAGATTTAAATGACGATGAGATGTTCTTGAATTGACGAAGATCAGTATAATCTAAAGTAAGAATTTCGAATAATTTGACATATTGCTTGTTAAATAATTAGTAGAAATTCTCAGTGACCTTAATTAATTATCTAAACTTTCTTTTCGCAAAATATATGTAAATTTTGTAAGTTATTTTTTCCAAAATCCAACTTTTATAAACTTTTCTCAATAATTAGCATAAAGTTCACTGAATTCTTATTGCGTTAAAGGTGATCAGTTTGATGGAGCTTGCTGGGATGATCAACGACGTAAATTATGGCTTTTAATGGAGAAACCCGGTACAAGTACCGCGGCTAAGGTAACATTTTTCTAGCTCTATTCAGTAAAAAATATATGTTGAAACTTTTTCTAATTTTACATTATTTTCTATTTTTATCTGTTAGACTTGAATTTAATAGTGAGAATTTTCATTTGAATTTAGTTCTAATTGTTCATACAAACTCGAATTTATCTCTAATTAAAATTATTTTTTATATATTTTTTGAACTTCCGTTTATTCATAGAAAACATCAAACATTTCCTGTTAATTGCTCGATATGCTATAATATATTAGAATTGTAAAACAATTCATATTTCAATAATTAAATGTGAAATAATAAATGAATGATATATGTAGACATTATTTTACTACCGCCATTTTCATCCATGCCCGTTTTATATATGCAGATTTTTGCACTGATAAGCATAATGATGGTAGTAGTATCAGTAACCGGTATGATACTTGCTTCAACGCCAGAATGGCAAATTACCACTTATAATACGAGTGCCACGGTTACCAAAATTGATGTACGATTTCATTCCACTTTGGAATTTGTTGAATTGGTATGTCATGATTGGAATTTTTAATAGCATGCGTAGAATTTTTTTTTCTTTAAATATACACTTAGTTTAATACAAATAGTAAACAACTGCTTAAATTGAAAAATTAGTGAAATGTATCGTTTAATCGGAAAATGATGATCTTTCGACGTGAATCGGAAGAAATCATTGCTTGCTTAGAATTTGCATTTGATGATCGTTTGTTCATCAAAAATATTATATCACAAAAACTTGACCAATTTTTCAATCTCATTAATTAACATATGAGAGAGAGAGAGAGAGATATAAAGAGAAAGAGGGAGGGGAGATATAGCTGTGAAATTAATGTTTAATTGACAATTTAATTTTAACTACAATTGTTTTCAGGCATGTATAATATGGTTTACATTTGAATATTTCGCTCGATTTATTGTTTGTACACGAAAAGGAAAATTTGTTTTACAACCATTGAATATCATTGATAGTTTAACTATCATACCATTTTATGTAGAAATTTTACTTTCAGCATGCGGTAATACATTTTTCTTTATGTATTTTTTATTTCATTCATTAATTATGCAAAATGCTTAAGGCTAAAAGTTCTCAAACACTGTTCACTTACTGTATAAACTACCATTTTTTATTATCAGTAAACACTATCCGGTTATTCCCATGAAGTATGATTTATTGCTGTTGATGGTAGCAGATTTCGGATACGGTACGCATGTAATATTTCAAAAAAAATCCTGAAATATTATCCCATCATATCGTTTTCTTTTTTTTTTTTTTGTTTAATCAATCTATTTCCATTGAACAGTTAGAATAAATAGATTAGACGAAATGATTTAACGGACGGAAAGGATTCTTTCCGGATTTAAGCAAAAACTTTCTATAATATGTTTACTAACATAGGACATTTGCGAAAGGAAAATTAATTTATGACCAGTAGTGATGTCGTGATAATTAACTTATTCAAACTATATTCTACTTAGTCAATTTCGAGATTTACGACAATAACATCAGCAATGTTGACAATAAATATGATAGTCAGGAATAATTTCCATTTATAACAAAATATCAATATTATATTTATTTTATTGTAACAATATAAATGCAATACTTTTAATCATATTGATAGGTGTAAAAAAATTCAAATAATTTCATTATTAAAATAGTTTATGGTTTGGAATAAGACAAATTTATTATCGTTTCAAAATTATTAACTGTTGCAATGATTTGTTTTATTTTTGATACTGTTAACTTCAGACATTGATGATCTTGAGAATCCAGATTCTTGAGCATTCCAAAATACGGAATTTGAAACATTTTAATCTAACTTTTTACTTCTACTTTTATGTGATTAAAATATTCCTACTGATTTTACCTTTCAATCTTTCATTAGAATCAGAAATTGAGGACTAATTTCTCACTTCTTTCTTTGTATCATCTAAATCTTACATCAATCGAAATATTCAACTGCCAATTTATGCAATTAAACAAATTAATTATTCTTACTTTGAATTTAAAAAAATATTCGAGTTTTGAAAATAGATTCATTTCATTCTAAATTCATTAATAAACGATAGATGCATAGCTCTCAGTTAGTTATTTCCAAATATAATATAAATATTAAAGAATGCTAAATTAATGACATTTGCATATCTTTTCCACTTCTTTTCCTTCTCTAATTAACATAGAGCTTTTCTATTCAAACTAATCATTAATAACCAATTATGTTAATTAGCATTCTTCAATATCTATTTGATACGACTTATTCCCATTCTTCTTGATCAAATCGATCCAGTAAAACATGAATATATGCCAACGCATTTCCATTTATTTTTCTTTTAAAATATTTTCCAGTGATCTGTCAGGTATAATACGCTCAAATAATACTTCCTTCGTTCGCCGACGATAATTTACAACCAAGGATACTTGTGCATGTCTCTAAAAGGCTTACAAAATTGCACAACAGTATTTCTTGTACGAAGTTGAAAATTCAACTAATTACTGATTACTTATATTCAACAATTATGCCTTCTATTATCCATTAATTTTTGACAATAATTTCAGAGTTTAACATTTCTTTGTTAAATTTGAAACTTATCTAATTTAATATCTAATCACATAATATATCGTTGATAAATAGATAAGTAAAAAAAAAAAAAAAAATTAAGCCAAGAAAAAAAGTAAAGAAAGTGATAATTTGAATGAAAAAGATTATTAGCCAAGAGAAAAATTCTCCATTTATTTATCATTTAATATATTTATGAAAAAAATAATTAATTCATCAAATAGTATAACAATATATGTTATTATGTATTTATGTTGAAAAAATTTCATTGAAATTTTATTTAGGCTTTGGTGCACATACATTTGGTGATTTTCGTGGCCTAGCAATGGTTATGCGTGTTGTGCGGGTAATGCGAGTTGCACGAATATTTAAACTTGCACGTTATTCCAGTGGCCTGAAATCATTCGGTATTACCGTTAAGACTAGGTAAAATGAATATATTCATTGAGAAATTAATTATTTCAAATTTTAATATATTTAAAAAATTTTATATGGTTTTCTACTTTTTTGCTATTTTTTACAGCCTTCCGGAATTATCAATGCTTACATTATTTTTATTAACAACTGTAATCTTCTTTTCAACATTGATGTATTTCGCTGAACGTGATGAACCAAATACAAAATTTAAATCAATTCCACATGCTGGTTGGTGGTAAGTTTTATCATTGCATTATCTTTCGAAATTCATATTTATTTTTTAATTAAGCTCATTTCGTTTAATTTATTGGATAATGTATGGTATGATCTATTTAAAACTTCAACAAAAATCATACAATTCATTTATTGAAATGCATTTAAAAGTATAAAATCAAACATTCCTCATAGATAAGATTAGTAGTTATGATTATTGAAGAAGAATAGAAAGATAAATAGTCCATGATAGATTTTGTTTAATTCAATTGGATAATTCAATTTTGATAATTGAAAATTTTATCATATTTTATCCTACTTTTTCCATCACTATCCATATTTACCCTATATTGTACCGATAGAGTAATGTATTTAGGTGAAATTTCATATCCGTAAATGTCTAATAATGCTTGCAAATAACTTATCAAATGATTTTCAATTTCTAGGTTCTTAATTTCAGGTGTATTGTTACGATGACAACTGTTGGTTATGGTGATTATTATCCGGAAACATTATGTAATTTTCATTTATTATCAATAAAATGTTAAAAAAAAAAAAAATCCCTCATATTTTTCAGTTAAAAATTAAAATTTCTATAAAGTTAAAAAAAAATGAAATTCATATGAACTTTTTAATGAAAAAATTTCAGACTGTTTTTTTCAGTTGGTAAATTAATTGCTAGTTGTGCCAGTATATCCGGTGTATTGGTATTAGCTTTTCCAATAACTATGATTGTTGAAAATTTCTCGCGTAATTATGATAGTGAAAAGAACGACTATAAACGACTACAACGTCAACGACAAATGGCTAGAATGTACAATTAGTTAAAAAGTCAGTAAATTATATGGAATTTTATTTTGCAGCAACCATTTGAAATGGATGATCTAATCGATTTGATCAAAGAGTGTTTAGATTGAAATATATTGTTGTCGAGAAGTATGAGCATTTTACTCTAAATAAATAGTCACTAATTAGATTGTCACTAATATCTGATAGCACCACGATATATATATATATTTAAATCATGAAGCCTGAATAATGGGGTGACATGAGATTAAATTATCTTGACGGATTTGTTCGAAGTAAACAAAATTTCAAATAATTTGATTGAAAATTCAAGAAAAAAAAATTGTAAGACAAAATAAAAATGTTACAAATTTTCGAGAAATAGTTCCACTCGCTTTTTTTTTTTTTTTTTTTTTTGTTTTGTATCACATTATTGTTAATATTTGAAATTGAATTTTTGCTCCAATTTTATCATACTTTAAAGACTTTTTTTTAATTTATCTTCAATGAATCAATTAATTTTTTCATTTATTAATGAGAAAGAATTTGTTTAATTAACATTTCTCATAATAGACACTCTATAATTTATTATTCATGTAATATCTATTGTAAAATAATATGTAATGTGATTGATAATCGATTTTTTATAGGTTATACTTGATGAGGTAGAGAAATTCACCTGTGTGCCTATATTTAATTGCATTGATTTGGCTAATTTTTATAAACAAATCTAATCTCAATGGAAATATTATTCTTATTTTGATCCATGTAAATGCATACAGATAAATGTCTTCATGCATAATCATCTTAATTAAATTCATTAAATATGAATATGTATGAAGGTATTTACAATCACTACCTCGTTTCTTCGTTTCTTTTTTTTTTTTTTTTTTTTCATGTAAATAAAATGTTCATTGAAATTTTAATTTATTATATTTGTTATATTTTTACATGAATAGCATAATAAGATACGATCACAACATTTCGAAAATTTCATATCATTTTCATTCTTTTTTCCAATTTATTAGCAAAAAAAAACAATGCTAATTTAATAAATTAGCAGTCGAAATACAATAAATAATTGATGCTTGAAAAAAATTTTTTCATTTATCAAATAATTTCTGATCATTCATAGTAACAAAGAATAAAAAAAAATATATATATATATAATATGCTTTAGGTTTGGTAATGTATTGATCAATATTGCTAAAAAAATAATAATTATATCATCAATTAAACATATCAATATAATTGTAACATGAAGCATATATTTATCTCCCATAATATTTTAATCCTTCTTGAATTATGTTAAAAATTAACATGATCAATTATCATCATTATTACATGTAATAAAATTGTACTAATTAATTTGATAATTTTATCATTAAGCACTTGAAGCAATCTTTATAATGCAGAAAAGAATTGTTAAAATTTGCTGTATAATAATACCTGCTATAAAATAACATGCTAGAATTAGATTATATTCCAAATGATGCCATACTGCTGTTGGACAGGTAAGCTGAAATTTTGTAAATAAAGTATATTTTCAAATAGAGTTATAATCATTTTCAACAAACATTTGCTCATAGCTAAATATTTCTTATTAGTTTTGCAAGATAAATTGTTGAAAGGAGCTTTTTTTTTTTTTTCTTGCTATTATAATTAATTAAGGACTTATTATATTAGCAACTAAAGAAGTTTCAAATTTTAACAATGTACTTGATGTCTTTTTGTTGCAAAATCAAAAAAAAAAAAAAAAAAAATGAAGAAGGAAAACTAAGTGATCTAAAAATTTTACACAAATTTTACAAATTTTAATTGGCAATAACTGTTTTTAAATATTTTCAAAATCAATAAAGTTTCTTCAATTACTTGATAAAACCTTAAATTAACTGATTCTATTTGTTCAATCCTATTGCTATAAGCTTTTTTGCTGATTTGAATTAAATGAGAGGAATTTATTCGTTATTTTCTTACTCATTCTACCTACCCTAACTTTTTATTTGTTACTTAGATATCCATCTTTTGTAAGGTAAATACATGAATTATTTTGAAAGCTTACTCATTTAAAATAATGATTATAATTTACCTGATTGGCTGTCATACATCTTGATGAACTATCATCTCTAGTACTACAGCATTTATACTGAAAAATGATATTTTAGAGATATTTCAGTTAGCTGAAATAGATTTCCAATATTATCGATCGTTCAAATTATTAATTCTTTCTTATATAAATTTGAATTTTTCAAAGAATTGCTACTACCACTTGCTACTACCAAAAATTGCTACTACCGCTGTTTCCTCCAATATTTGCTTCCTGATTTATGAAAAGTATCAAACCCTTGATGTGATGCTATTCATATCATCCAACAAACCATCCAATTGATCCGCTAGATTGACATATCGAGTTGTTGTTTCTTCGATCTATATAATTTTATAAAATTTAAATCAATTCTAAAACTTGCATGAAAATATTTTCGGCACAATGTCGACAATTTATAGAAAACTGTAAATATTTTCAATTTTTATGATCAAAACATTTCTTCATCTTAAAATTTTTGTTCATTAGAATTTTTTAATTAACATCATAATAAAAGAAAAAATTTGGCAAATTTATTTTACAAATTCTTCATTAATTTCAGGATTTCCTTCAATCTATTCAAGTCAAAAATTATCAAATATTCAACCAATATTAGACATACCGTTGGTTTGTAAAGAAAGATGAAAAAACCAATTGCTAATTCAACAATTATTAGTATCACTGAGGTTATTAAATTTAAAATAAGTGTTGCACGACTTGCAAACATTGCTCCACAAATACCAATTAAGCCAATTAATGCAGTTGCAATCCCACAACCACAAATTACCCAAAATGATATTGTCAACTGTAATTAATTATAAATATTAGGGAAATTATATTAATGAATAAAGAATTATATTTCTAGATAATATTTCTCTTTTCCTGAAAAACATTCATTTATTTTCCTTAAAAGGTCACTAATCTATCGGTTTACCGATTTAATAAAAAAAAAAAAAAAAAGATTCAATGAAATACATTGAAAATTCATTGCATATTTTTTGGTACCAAACAGTGCAATCTCATTTAAACAAGAAATTTAGCAGAAAAATCATTATCAAAAATGAAATAAGATAAGTAAGTCAAGATTATATTTTGCTAATAATCTTAATTTTAATGATAATCTTGTTTACCGGAAAATCATATCTCGAAAGTAAAATATTCATCAAATTATCTATTCAAAATGCTAAACTTACACCAAGTCGAATTTTTCCTTTCACTTCATCCATTTCCGTATTATTATTATTAATCCGGAGAAGATTCTTTCTCATCATTTCTTCAAATGTTGGATCTAATCGGAGCCATAAACTTAATCCGATTACAGTAAGACCAATAACCTAAAATTGCATCATAATTTTAAAAATTTGGGCCATAATCAATCTTTTCATTTATCATCAAATTAAATATTTTCTTCACATCAAAAGAATTTAAATTGAAAATAAATAAAAAAAAACAATGAAATAAGAAATCATTCTAAACACTTACCAAATATATGAATGTTAATATGATAAGAATAGCCTTGATAAAAACTTGGCATACATATCTTTCGCCCATATTGATCTTGTCGTCCTCTATTAAATAAATTTGGTCTTTTATTTTTTTTTTCCAATTAAAATTCAACATTTAGAATATGCTGATCAATTCTCATGGATATATTATATGTAAAAACTTTTACAATAATTCAAAATTAGCTACCAACTTGATGAATATTTCCGTTAATAATTTTCAACAATGAAGAAATTCCTTCCTATATTGCAAACCTAAAAAATTATTGTATTGATTTAAAATTTCTTAACAGAAGTGTAATATTTGACAAATTAAAAGATCGGTGGAGAAGTTACATATCTTTTAATGAAGCGACTAAATCAGAAATAATACGTTAAAAAAAATGGAAAGGATAAGAGCTAAAGGAAATAAGAGTCAAAAAAATGTCAATCAAAAAGAAATGAATTAAAATTTGAGAAAAAAATTAATTTTCCACTACTTCACTTCAATTGTTTCCACTATCATCTTTGTTCGATTTTAATAACAAGAAATTAAAATGTGCTAAGCAGAAATGTTATATCAATAATGTTAACTTAAACTTAACCATATCCGTTTTTCATCAATCTAAGCATTACTCAATGATATTTCGAATGAATTTATATACATCGTACCATACTGCATCTATCATGATCACCTTATCTTATTAGCTGTTATCGTTTATAAAGTTATACATCGTTAAGATTCCCTACCATTTCCTTTATTTGATGATTTAATAAAATTTAAAGAATTGAAATTTCGACACCATTTCTTTAGGGTAATAATTTTAAAGTAATTGTACCTTCCTTAATGGTTAATTTGCAAAGTAATTATTCAGCATAGCATATCCATCGATGGTGGTGTGATCATATGATTCTTCTATATCAATTTTTTATGAAATTCAACATTGCTTTGCTTTCAATGTGATTCATTCAAAGAAGTCATTTGTTTGCAATAAATTTGAACTTACTTCTTATAACAATCAAAAACACACATTTTCCATAGATTTGCCGATATATTATAATGGCATACATTGCTTATAGACAAAAATGAATTGTAAAAATTTGAATTCCTCTATTTTCTTTGAATATTTTATGAATTTTTTTTCGATTATTTCAATAAAAATAACAATGTATTGTAGTTGATAGTGATGAATACAATCTTGTCTATAGCATTACTAACCAAAAGTATTGTTAATTATACTGTTTAATTTCAAACAGCTGAAGGATTATTATCCATCTATCCCTTTACCATTAAATTATAACTTTCATAAATTTCAAAAAAATTTTTATTATGATGACGTATAACATCATATATATTTTATTGCATATTGGATGAAAAAATTCGGTCGAGATTTCAAAAAAAAAAAAAAAAAAAAAAATTTATGCGATATTATCATATATGGCTTTCTTTCATAAACCAAAAACCATATCACGTTATGGAAGCATTATCAACAGTGATAACTGGTTGTAATACGTATCCATTACGGTCAAGTCGTTGCCGTAGTTCATCGATAGCTTTTGTTGATGGTGATATTGATGATAAGAGGGATGATGTAGAGGAAGATGATGCTATTCCGTTGGTTGAAGTTGAAAATGTGATAGCAGTAGACTGCTGTGTTGATTCTGAAATATGAGATTGTTATTTAGAAGAATTACTTCATAATTCAAAGAATTTACGTAGTTGATCAATTTGTTAACTAATTGGTTGGTATCTATGGTAATGCTGCTAGGTTACGCAATGGGTAATTCTTATTCAATTACTCTCGTAATTTTGAAGAATAGTGAAAAATCCTCAAAGTAGAATTCATTGCTTCTTATAAACAATCCTGAATCTTGATAAGCGTTACATTTATATTTTCAAGTTGAACATAAAGTACGGTTATAGTTACAGTGATTTTTAATATAAAGTACAATGATAGAGCTTCATTCATTTCAAATTTCAAAAAAGAGATTTTCAAAAGGAAAATTTCAAAATAATTTAACCTGATATGATGATATCAATAAAATCACTAATACTGATGAAAATTTTTAAGTAAAAAGAAAGAAGAAGAAATAAATGCACAATCGGTTGATAGCGATAACTATTGAAATGATAAAATTTTAAAAACTTATCCACTACTACGATAGTTGAACAAGTGATTTTTGAGTGAAATAAAAATTAAATTATAAAAAGGATTGTGATAAAGCTGTCAAAAAGTTATAAACATTATCGATTAATAAATCATATTAAATATTGAATGGTTCTGACACTATCGAGAATCTCATCATGGATTCCGATATATCTGGAAAATTTGCACCAAGACAGTCAATCCATCAAAAAAAAAAAGAAAAAAAAAGCAAGCCTGAGCAGCTTGTTTTCCGGAATAAATAGCTGGAGAAAATACTGTTTATATTTTTAAACGAAAAAGGAAAATTCAGTAATAATCAACAGGTTTAATTCGCTTAATATTTGAAAACATCTGGAAAAAAATTTTTTTACAAATAAAGCAAAGAATTATGGACAAAGTTTTCGCAGTATTTTTATTGCAATTATTTTTGATGATAACAATGAATAGAGAGAGGGAGAGAGAGAGAGAGGAGAGATTGTGAGGTGATAATTTTAAAAAATAATAAAGGTAGCAATTCTTTCATTCATATTTTGTTTGTTGATGGTTTATAAACAACTGTATGGGAAAATATAGTTAAATAGAGTTAAAGAGAAAAATTATCTATCCGATTTATAGTAGTATAATTTTGAATTTTTCTGTTTCTCGCTGGAAAAACATTTGGTGAGTCGTTGTAATCAGGCATAGCTAAGCAAAAATTTAACTTCAACTAAGCGAGAAAATTTATGGTAAAAGGGAAATTTTTACTTTTCAAAGTCCTATTCTTTTAAGAAAGAAAAAGCAATTTTATGCTTAAAAACTTTTCATTCTTCATATCGCTTCCGGTAATATTTAATATTATGAGTATCCAGTTTGAGAAAGTATTGAAAGATGCAGTTGTTAGTTACCACTGGATGATATTTGGTGTAAGAACAACAGAAAAATAGGTGTATCCAAACAATTTCCAGAGGTTAATTTATTTTAAAATTTAAGTGATAATTATGTTTTTACAATGAACATTGAACTTTTACTAATTAACAACTAATTTTTGGATTACAAAAAACCTAATTAGGAATAGATAATGAAGTTAGACTAGCAAAAAAAGCAGTGGTACTGAATGAAAGACAATAACAGAGTACTAATCAGGATATCCAAAATGCTTTATTGAAGTTTTAATATCATTGTAAGCTAAATGTATCTACAAAATTTCAGGAACAAAGTAATATTCTTAAAGTAAGCAATAGTAAAATCTTTTAAGATCTGACATCCATATCAAATTATAATTTGCTAAAAATAATTTTCATTTTGCAAAGCTTCTGGTTCACTTGTCAATTAAGAAATTCACTGAATAGCTTTCTGTACAACTCCAAGATCCGATATAATCAATAGATCATTGAAAGCTTTTCAAACTTCATTCTCAAATTTGACACTCACCTTGCGGTATTCCTTTGCGTTCCCAATGATTTTTGAGTTTTGAAACAGATAACAATCCGCAATCGGCTGTGCCACCATTACTGAGAGATACTCCATTGGGTGGTTTAATTGGTGATGCATACTTTTCAATGTTCGGTAAAATATCCGCAAAAGCGGGCCTAGATTTTGGATCATGATGCCAAGCTGATGTTATCATATACAGAATATGCGCTGGAAATTGGACAGTTGGATGTGGAGGTAAGGGTGGACGACCTGAAATTCCAAATATAAAAATTAAACATACAATCTTAAGTAATAATTCGCCTATAACATAATGTATTTTTGGCCAAACACATAGTAACTGCTGATAAATTAACGTTTTTCGATGATTAACTACTTTAAGTTCAATTTTTTTCAGTGGCAGTGTTGAATGCTTTATTTTGTCATTAGAGGTATAACATTTTTATAAACGTTGATGCAAATATTGGCACTTCAAGCTGTGTAATAAAATATTAATTGATGAGCTTTCAAACTGATTGAAATCATTGATAAGCCATTAAGACAAGAAGCTAAGAAGGTTCACATTTCAATATGTTGTTACGAATTTTGCTATAAATTACCATCTTGTACCTCGTTTATAAGCCATTTCAGCTGCAGCAGCAGCAGGTTTTAAATGGGCGAAAGGCAATTCTGCAGCATGAAGTTCCCAAATGCATAAAGCATAACTGAACACATCTGCTTTACGATCATATCGGCCACATTGAGTGAAAATTTCAGGTGCCATCCAACGAAGATTCTGCAAGAAGCTAATCTACAAAAAAAGAGAAATTTTCAAATTTATCTTTATAAACATCATGGATAAATAATAAAATATGTATGAGGAAACGAAAAATCTTTCCATCAAAATTTTGAGAAAAATCTAATCTCATAATATTTGAGGGAAACTATGCAAAAAAAAAAAAAAAAAAATCCGCAATAATTTGATTTCTTTCTGTTCGCCTTAGTTTATTAACTTCTATTCATCTGTTTAATTTTGCAGTTTCAAGAAAACAACATACGCCTGGTTGTTTGGTCATATTTTCATCGTCATGCTGTGCCATAAAGCGTGATTCACCGAAATCCGCTACTACGGCATGTCCATCTTCATGAAGAAGAATATTATGAGAATTGAGATCTCGATGGATTACCGGTCTTTTAGCAAGCTCATGCAAGTATCGCATTCCACGTGCAACATCAATCCCTATATTTAGACGCAAGGCCATTTCCAGAACCCTTCAATAAATTTTTTACATCATTTCTACTAATTAACAACATGCAGCTATACTCATCAGGATATATGCAAAATATCTAAAGTAACAGCTAGTTTTTTCTTTGTCACTAAATTGCTCAACATTTCAAACAATTGTTCATTTCCACATACTGATCGCTTTTTATTTAAATTTTTCAATGCTTTAGAAATTCAAACCAATTTGTAAATAGCATAAACCAATTAATTGTAACTGAAAACTTACCGTTTCTGTTCGTGTAGCAAAGAAAATAAAGATCCATTAACAAGAAATTCTGTGATGATTGCAAATTGCTGCAAGAAAAAAAGAAATCAATTACTGACAAATTAATAATTTGGGGGAATAAATAATCAGGAAAAATAAATTTTTGAAAGGTGGAAAGAGAAGGTAGAAAAACGCCAGAAATGAATGAAAAGGAAGGAAATAAGTAAATAATAATTACCGTGGAGAGATACATTTATGAGATGTACAACAGAATTTTTTTTTCAACTTCCGATTCTTATGATTTCTTTTTGCAATACCTACTTAGTTCTAATTTCGAAATAAAAAGTTTCAATTTTACCTCAAAAAAGAAAAGTTAAAACAAAACATACGCTTGGATCATCCAAGCATGCACCAACGAAATTAATCACATTTGGATGTTGCAGTTTACTCAGAATCGATACTTCGCGACAGAACATATCAACTTCACTCTTCGAACCAAATGCTACTGCGCGATATCTGCAATATGGATTTTCTTTTCTAAGTTCTAAATTCAAGAACTTTGTCATTTTGCCAAAGATAAAAATACATCATAACTTACCTTTTGATAGCTACGATTTTGCCACGATACGTACCCTTATAAACTTTTCCAAATGAACCACTACCAATAGCTTCCTGAAATAAATTTCGCAGTAAAGAAAAAACGTTTGCCAATACTTACTTCCTCCCAATAATAAGTTTTGAATCGAAGATACCTGAAAATCGACGTCTGTCAATGAAAGATGGAACTGACTGCAAAGTGAAGCTCTCAACTGTAATATTTCAGCTTTTTCTTTGGTCATTGATCGTAAGCGACCAAGAGGACTAGGAAGCGGTGTATAGCTACTTTCGCCAGAACTGAAAATTAATTTTAAATATAAAATTAGCAAAAATTTAACTCTGATTTTAACATGAAAATAAGTTTCGATATTTTGTTGAAGATGGGTAACAGAACTTCTTTCAATAACATTTTGCAATTTGCTATATAGTCTATTTTTAGGTGGAATTTTAAAAAATGAAAATTAAACCTTTTGGTCAGAAGTGTAAATACCTGTATTCTGAGCAAAGATCAGAATCTGGACGTTTGTTTGCATAATGTTTGAGTAAAGCGACAATTTGATCATGACCTTTTTCATATGCCCAAATAATAGGTGTTTGTTGTTGATCATCGTTCAAAACAGCAGATGAAATGGATGAACTACCATTAAGACTTGAACCACCGGATTCTTTGGACAACATTAACATCGTTTGAGCTACAGTTGATGATACTGGCATGCTACCTGAAAGAAATCACGAATCATTATCATTAATACCAACACTATCGTTATTATCACTACTAACATTATCTTAATAAAGAGTTATGATTTTGGGATTTTTATGAAGGAATCAGATTTTGCAAGTTTGTAAGGACTGTTTGAGACATATCATAACTCCAGGCAAAAAAGAATTTTCATGGTTTATCTTCAAAAAATAAGCAGATGACGATAGCTGCAATGATAAAGCATGGTCATAAACTGGCAGATGTTTCATATTATCTGATTAGAGAATAAAGATAGATAAAACAAAACAGAATACGGATTAAAATAATAAAAATTAATCTCGGGAAAATTAAAACTCGCCACTTGATGTTCCATTTGGCAAAAGTGAATTATCAACAGCTCGAGCAGTTAGTGATTGATCTGCACCATTATCCAATAAAAATTGCACAAATCGTAAATGTCCATGATAACAAGCGCTGTGCAGAGCTAAAAATTTGAAGTATTATTTTGAAAATGAGTTAAACCGGCTTATAAATGAATTAAGTTATAAAATGTGATTTCATCGAATTCAAATATGAGAGATTGCTCATTAAAATTTGTCCCAAATTTTCGAGAGTAGTGTAAATTTCTAAAAGAAATAAAAAAACTTCCTTCTTTTTTTTCTGAAAGGAAAAATTTTTTTTGCTACACAGAGACAATTTTAGGAAAAAGGTACACCTACCAGTATGACCATCCTGTCCTTGAAAATTGGCATCTACACCGGGTTGTTTCAACAAAAAAGCTACTAATTCTAAATTTCTGCCATTTGTACAAGCTGCATGTAGAGGTGTTTCGGAGAAAACATTTTCCTATATCAGATATAAAATTTACTTGGAAAAGTTTTTTTTTTTCTGATAAGAATACATAGAATGAAATGAATTTTTAATTTTTCGCCAATTATAAAAAAAAAAAGGTTACCAAATTAAGGGTAACTGATCCAGCAATATCCAGCAATCGTTTTACTGCATCCAAACGTCCTGCATAACAAGCTGTATGCAGTGGTGTATCGCCGTAAACATTGGTTTTCAAAGCTAACTGAAAAAGGATTAAAAAGTTATATGTGATCTAAATGTATAATAATCGTAGTAATTTATAAAAATT
This sequence comes from Dipetalonema caudispina, assembly GCA_013365325.1. Taxonomy (NCBI): domain Eukaryota; kingdom Metazoa; phylum Nematoda; class Chromadorea; order Rhabditida; family Onchocercidae; genus Dipetalonema; species Dipetalonema caudispina. The sequence continues at coordinate 21,392 of JABVXV010000134.1, read as the reverse complement.
AGTCATAAAATTAGGAAAACTCTCATTACTTCATTACTGCTTAAGATGAATCGTATTTACTGCAATGCATTTAAATCGGCTATAATCGTTTAATCAAAAGATTCAGACGATTTGGTTTCAATTCTAACAGATAATACTGCGTTTTTGATCAATTTGAAACTTCTAGATTGCATATCCAAATATATTTCAACACCTCTCGGGTCACATTTCATGAGAAGGAAAAATCACTTGTATATGATGATAGGAGAAAAAGTAGATCAGTGGGAAAAGGAAAACAATGAACAAGGTAGGTTTAAAATATAATATGAGTGCATTTTAACTATAGCTTATATGAATTAATAGATGATACATACTTCTTGATGTCCAGCACCAATTTTTAGGAGTAATAAATCGATGATGCCAACATGACCCGTTTTTGCAGCGAAATGCAGTGATGTATTACCTTCATCATCGGCTAGAGTTGCTATAAAATAGTGCAATTTCGAGCAAGGCATTATGAATAAAACTAAGACATATATTTGGAATTACTGAACAGCAGTGAGTTAATGGGCTAATTAAAGTAAATGAGCTAGCAAAGAGCTCCCATGAATTAATAACTTCTGTGCAAAAAATAGATTAAATCAGTGATGTTGTCGAACATACAGAATATTTCTTCTTATGAGGTAACTTGAAATTTCCTGAAAATGAATCAAAAGTTAAAAAAAAAACAAACGATCAGCATCCGCTTCCAGAAGTGCGGAAACAATACTGATCTGTCCTTTATTGCTGGCTAGATGTAATGGTCGATCCTTTACTCCACCACAAGCATTCGGATCAGCTCCACGTTTCATCAGCAAGCGTACTATCTGTGTGATCATCTCAATTTATCGGAATAACGATATCAGTTTTGATCCAAAATTTTGTAAGATAAAAATCTGTCTTCCTAATTTTCAACCACTGTACTATTCAAAAGTATTTCAAACCTTTTCATGAGCAAAATAAGTAGCGCAATGAAGCGGAGTGAAATTTACAAAGTCGGCAATTTGTAACGAAGCGCCTCGGTCGATTAGCTTTTCCACCATTTCAACGTTACCACACATTACGGCTAAATGGAGAGGTGGTAATTTGTTACGACCAGCAAAATCAACGTCTGCTCCAACTGCTAGCAACTTTTCCACTGTTTCCATTTCATCCTATCATGATAACAGCAATAAAAAACAAATAATTAGAAAGGCTGAATGATAAACTTCTTTAGCAAAAAATTATTTTTAATTCGAAATTCGAATGATAAGAATCAAAAGCACTTGCTGGAGTACCTCACGGAGCATAAAAATAACATTATAAGTAATTTTTTCTGGATGAAGAGTTAAATGACAGGGATGATTGCTTGATGATTAAGATTTTTAAAAAAATCATGGAAGTAAAATAAATTGATGAGCAGAAGTTCAAATATACCACTTTAAATTATTTGTCAGCGATATGTTGTACAACGACAATCACTTATCATTAGCAAACTGGTCGTTTTTAAAGATAAATTTTTAAGAGTACTAAAGTAGTCAACAAGATAGGTAATATGTATCAAATGATGTTTTACCTTGTAGACGGCAAAATGAAGAGCAGAAAAACCATTCTTTGAGAGATGTTTAAGAAGTGATTCCTTTTTCGTCTCATTATCACCACATGCTTCAAACAGAATGGCAACTTTTTCAGGTTGCTGAAATAAAATTTCCAAATTAAAACTTCAAAAAAAGTAATATTCACAAAGAAACAAAAAAAAAAAAAAAGTAATCGATTTCTAGTTAAATGATTAATAAATTAAAGACAGATACCTGTTCCGAATGTCCGGCGCAAATGAGATGTAACAATGACAATTGATGATCATCGGTACGCTCATCCAGACTTTTCAAACCTTTCAGTGGTTCTTCCAATGTTTTTGGTGTACCTTGACTGAAAGAAAAAAAAAAACTCATTATTTGTTATTATCAATAAGATTAATTAGTATCGTTTGTATATCTGTTTTGAATATCAAAAGAGTATATCTATCTGAAAAGTTATTAAAACAAAACTTTTCCAAAATTTATTTAAAAAAACGAAAAGAGAGAAAAAAAAAAAACAACATTAACTTTTTGATGCAATTATCTAAACTTACAAACATGCATTTTGCAGTACATTCCAAGCATCAAAACGTGGTTTAATATCATCGTTAAGTCTTGATCGTACTACTGCATAACCTTCACTGATTTTTTTCTTCAATTCATCTAAGAAAATAAAAAAAAAACAAAATTATCAACTCTTTGATATCATTAATTTTGTTAATTTAATATAAATCGATTATGTAAATTTGCAAAAAAAAAAAAAAAAAGACGAACTAAACTATCTAAATAATATAATAATCGATCTATTTTGTTGGATAAATATAAAAAAAAAAAGAAAGGAAAAAATTTTTCAATTTTTTTCACTAAATCTTTATTTTTGTTAAAAATAATTTTTCTCTCTAACAAAGAAAATAAAAAAAAAAGAGTAAAAGAAAATAATACCAGCACATGATGATGGTGGACGTGATTTATAATTACCCATAATAATTAGCCAAGAAAATTAAACACGTAAAAACGTAAAATAGAAGGAAGAAGTACACGTTACATCATCAAAATATAATATTGTGAAGAAGGGAAGCAATCTTTTTCCTGCTAGAAAGATGTTATGTAAGCAAAGAGTAGTAAAGCAAGCAAGCAAATTTTCACTACCTGCTCTTTTGCAAATTCCAATACACTCTTGCAATTCTGCGTGATCATAAAAGAAGCATTTCAATGCAATCCATTCTCTATCCATTGCAATCAATATTTACTGATCGATGAGGGGAAAAAGATTAACTTGAAACATTTTTATGATGGTGATATATTTAAATTATTAATGGGGTTAAAATTTATTCAAATTTTAAAAAGTATCAAATAATGCATTAAGGATTAATGCTTTAGCTTTAATTATTTGGCTTTTTCTTTTTTGTTTTTTTCTTTTTTTTTTTTTGTTTATAACTCTTAGGATATATTCTATAATAAATGATAAAAAATTTAAGAAGCATAGCTTATAAAAATTGTACTGTCACTATAATTAAAGTACTTGAGTTAAAAAACGAGAATTTTGAAATTTTGTTTTTTTCTTTTTCTTTTTTTTTTTTTTTTTGATTGAACTTTAAATAGCTGGTAACCTTTACATATCTTATATGTTGATCATTGCAATCTCATTGGGTGGAGACGAAAAAAAAAAAAAAAGATTCTTAATGAAAAACAATAATTATGTTCTAATTTATTGATATGACCTTTTTTTGAATTTCTACGCCAAAGATGAAATACCATCTTCAACATATAATTTTTAAAATAAAACATACTTTCTAATGTTTAATATGTTAAATTATCGATAAAAAAAAAAGACTTAATGAGAATTGTTGTAGCAGAAGAATGAATATCAAATTTAAATTCTATAATATCAAAATATCACTTCAAAATCACTAATCTCAATAAGTTCAACTATTTATTCCTTTTTATTCAATAAGTTAATATACTTAAAATATTCGAAAAAACGTTTTTTTTTTTTTTAATTTCGATACATTTACTAAAAAAAAATTTTAGTATATAAATTACTTTCAATTTTATAGTTTTTTTTTTTCTTTTGTTTACTCTAACTGTAAATTTCAATTTCTGCTCCATTAACATTCCATTCGTTGAAATAGATTATGTGAGAAAATTGATAAAGGATAGAAATTAATTCTTTTTTCGGTAAAATAGTACTATTTTAGAAACGTTGAATACAACAAGTGTATCATTAATTGTAAAATGATTAAGTTATTAATTAATGTAAATTCGTAAACAGCATGTTTACAATGGGAAATGTGAAGTATGCTTGCTCAAAAACAACTTCTTCCAAATATAATTGTTATTTCTATCCAAAGAAAGATCATTTTTATCGTTACATTCTCTTTTTGATGGAGGTGAAAGTTCAAAGCTCGTAATTTCATTAAGAAGTTCGATAATCATGCTGAATTCAATGTGAAAAATTTACTATTGATCTATTACTCTTGTGAAGTTATTGAAATTTATTTTTTATTTTTTGAATTTTTTTTTTTTTTCATTTTGATAATATCCAAATTATATCTAAAATTATGAATTCAGTTGATCACTTTAATATAATTAGCTATTGAGTTTATAGGCTTCATTGAAATTTTCGGTATCATCCCAAAATAAGCATAGAATATTATCAGAAATCATTTTTTAATAATTTCTTAACGGTTCAAAGAAACAATAATGAAAATCAGTTTTTTCCGGTTTACATAGAGCTGAAAACGGTTCAAGTTATCCTCCATGTTTAAAATTTCATGCAGTTTTTTTATTAAAACTTAAATTTAGACAATTAAAATTTTTACTTTTATGCTTTAAATTAATTCATATTTCCAGTCAAAATGATCTTTTCATTACAGAATACGTATGATTATTACTGTAATATGAGAACAAGGATTAAATTTCACGTAGAAATATTTCGTATACCTATGTCACAGTAATAAGAATACATTGTTTAAACTTTTCCGGTAATGTTAATCGGATAATTTTCCGTACTGAAAAGAATGGTATTGTAAATTCTATAAATTTTGAAGTGTTTTTTGAACAAAATACCGTATCTTTAGATATCATTCTGAAAAGGAATGAAAAAAAAAAAAACGAAAAAGCGTAAAAAAATTGACGTTTTAATTCATCGCATGAAATATTTCACTTTCGTTTTACCTATTCAAACAAATCAAGGAATAATAAAGATACGTTAGACGTTTTCTTTTCACGTAATATTCGTTTTGATCTGAATAGCAATGATGGATTAAAAAAAAAAAAAAAAAAAAAAAGAGAAATGTCAATTGATGAAAGTAACGTTTGAAGTAAGTTAATAGTGCATCGAATTGTCTGCAAATTTTTTTGCTAAGTATTAATGAAATCATTATATCTGTTAGAATTAAGAAATAAAATTATTAAAAAATTGTTTTTAATTTAATTTTAAAAGGTAAATATCAATACTATAAAAAAGTTAATTTGTACAAATTTATTTAAAATAATCATGTTAAAATGACATAAACAAACATTGTATAATACACATATAAACATCGATGATAGTGTTAAAAAGTATATGAGATATAAATAAATAAACAGAAAGATACAATTCCAAATAAAAAAAAAAAAAAAAGAAAAAGAAAAAAACCGATTCCTATCAACCGAATCATACTTATAAACCAAATAATCAGTCACCAGAACCTGGAATACCGGAAATTTCAAAATTTAGCAACAAACCATGAAAGAATTATGAAATGGGAATTAATTATAAAGCAAAAAAAAAAAATTGAAAAGTAAAAGATAAATAGTGAAATACAACAAATGAGGCAAGATTAAGTGGGAAAATGAGCTTTTTGTAAAAAGTAAGAGATAACAAATAACAAATGAGAAATTGAGAATGATGAAATCTAAATGATATGCTGCAAAATGATAACAAAATCTTATCAAACTGATAAGTTAAAGTTGCAGCTTTTTAGTAAACAAAAGATTTTTGGGAAAATATATATATATATGGAAGATATGGAAATAAATAAGTTACTGAATATGGATGAATTTTTTGTGAAAATGTAAAATATAATCATTCTTGCTTACTCTTCCCATAAACTGATTGATCCTAATAATCTTATCATTATGACGATACTTTGCTTTTCAAGTATTTTTGTCGAACAATGCAGAAATTTTAGCATCTTTGATCATCTTCAATTTTACTATTACTATTAAGAATATTAAGAGGAAGGAGAGGAAAAAAAAAAAGTGTTGTTTCAAAAACATATTTTCTATCAGCTTATTAAACTTTGACAATTGGTAACAAAAAAAAAAAAAAAAGAAGAAGAAAAGAAAAAGAAAAGCAAATAACAGAAATGCACAAAAAAAAAAAAATTATAAACAAAACCATTAAAAAATTTTCCCAAAATAAATAAAATAAACGAAGAAATTTTAACATAGAAAAAAAAAATTTATTTTCCTTTCATATACCTCTTTCATGATAAATTAGCAGAAAGAGTGAGGATAATGTTCTGAATTTAATTTTTGAAGTTAAAAAAGTTATAAGATATATATTTTTGGAATTTACTGCACAGCACCATCAGAAGAAGAATGAACAACATCGAATTCATATCGGTTGAATTTGTAGAATTTATGTATTGAAAAAAATTATGGGAAATGAAAATGAAACATCAGAGATGCGAGAATTTATTACTACAAATCACTATCATCATCGCAACTTTTATCACAATAACCATTATCATGATAACCGCTGAAACCAGCCATTCCTGTCATGGCTGACATTATTTCCCGTTGCACATTGGTATTTACTGCAGCTTTTACCAAATCTGATACTTTTTCCAAAACACGTGATATTTGGAGCTGATGTTCAACTGATTTCTGAAATAATTTTGGAAAAATTTAAACTAGCCTGAAAAATTTCGATTTTAAATATGTTAATTATATTCTCTTCCTACTTTACTTCATTCCCATCTAAAATGGCATTTAGTTTGGATAAAATATCAATTTATCAGTGCAAAAAGAACCAACAAAAAATCTGGAAAATAGAAAACGATTTCATTAAAATATCTGTAACTATATATAGATAAGATTAAGAGATAATTAATTAATAATAGCTCTAAAAAGTCTGATAGGTTACGTGGACAAAATATGCCACTATAGGAGATGATAAATCATTCATTTAACCTTTACTCAATTAGTAATTAACAGTTACCTGCAAAAGTTCATTTTTCAACTGTTTAATTTCAGCATCACGATCAGCAATAATAGCAAGCAATTCCACTGATGACAGACCGGGATTTGCCGAAATACGCTGACCAACACTACCAGTATGATTCACAAATCCTTAAATTTCATTGTGTTATTCGAATATTGCAAAGATGAATGAGAAAGATCAATGAAAAAAAGAGAAAAATCATCGAAATATCACTGTATCAAGTATATTTCGATTACAATAAACAATATCCGTGTTCTTTCCTGATCAAACAGGAGTATGTATAATTACGGTCAAAACGTTACAACAAAAATTTCTTATTTGTAAGATTTTAGAATTATTATTATTATTATTTTTGTTTCCAAAGTACGCAATAGTTAGTTAATATGATGAAAAATATAATTTCCAATTTTTTCAGCTAGAAATGTAACACCTTTAGCTAATGTGTCTTGTAAAAATAATATTAAAATTATCAAAAACTAACCATTTTTCAAATCGATATTAGACTTCCGATCTCGTGATGTTAATCGAGGTAAAAGAGTTGGTGAAGCAGTCCGTATCTGAGAAGTACCAGTGGTACTACTTGTTCCATTTGACACTGGAGTTACCAAACGTGTCAGTAGATCAGAATTACTCGATGATGCATCCGAATCCAAACTTGAACAAAAAGAAAAACAATCATAAATTTATTTCATTTATTTTATCCATTTAGAAAATAGAATTCTAATGAATCTATTTTAATCTAAATTATCTGTGTAATCTCTTTTACTACAATGCAATCTTAGATTACAAAATAATGTTCATTTCTCTATGCAAAAATTATCACTTACTCAGCCGAAGTAGCTCCATTAATACTACCCGCATCGGATCGTGATGTACTACCTCCATTGTTATTAAATGAAAGTAATTGTGATTTCCGCCTATAATTTGCATAAAGTTTTTTAGTTTGCTCTATTGTTAAATCACCCAGTTCGGATCCATACTTTTCATTGGTCGAATCCGTGATCTGTTTCCAAACTTGATTACGTTCAGCATTAATATGATATAATCTGAAATTATGATAGCAAATAAAACAAACATTCTTATTTTTTTTCAAATCATAATAAATTGAATAAAATTTTGAAGAACAATTATGTAAAAGAGATATTGTTTGTAATATTGCCATGTGAAAATTTTCATAAAATTGCTAAATCTATTTTATTCACTTAAGAAAATTATTTCTCTATTCACTTGCGATATTTTTAAAAGAAGTGAAAAACTTGGTTATTCAAAGGAAATACTGATGTAAAAAGGCGTGAAGAGATATATTGGATAAGAAGAAAATTGTGAAAAAAAAATTAAGATATTGTAGTAAACAAAAAATTTCCTATAAAAATAAAAACAAATCTTTTTTTTTTTTGGAAAATAAACCAAAGAAATATTTGAATAAAATATTTAAAAATGAATGAAAAAATCGAAAAAACTATGAATAGAAGGCAAAAAAAGAAAGTAATGTGAAAGATTAAGAAAAAAAAAATTAAATTATCATAAAAGTAAATAGTAAAATATACCTTGAATGGCTATCAAAAACACCATTGAATGTTTCAGCTAATTTGCAAACATACTGTCCACGTTCCTTTTTCTGTTGATTTGCAATGACCGTAGCAGCAGCAACAGTTGTGACAGCTTGTTGACCTGATAATACTAAACCATCAGTAGAACTTGATGATGATGATGCTGAGCTGAAAAAAAAAAAAAAAATGAAGTTTTGTTAATTCAATAAAAATTATGGCACAAATTAAGAATCAAATACTTTTTAAAAGAGAAAAACGTAACATTTTAACATATCCATAATGTAAACTTGAGCTAATGGAAGACAAACTGAAGTATTATTTTACAAATAGAGAAAAAAGGAGAGAGAGAGAGAGAGGGAGAAAAGGAAAGGAAAGAAAAGTTATTTTAATTTGAAAATTAAAAATGAACCATTGTGCAAGAAATTGCAAAAGATCTTTTGATGGTTTATCATCTTCTCGTACAATATCTTCCATTGGTAGGGGAGTAATTTCTTCAGTTTGTTTTATTTTTGATGTATCTGAAGAATATTACTCAATTGTAATTAATATATGTATTTAATAACAAAAAATATTTCGTATTAGAAAGTGAGAAAAAATGCTTCTTTCTTTCTTCGTTTTTCTTTTCTGCATAAATTATGATATAATTCGTATAGGTTATCTTTTGTGTGGAAAAATTTTCTCAAAATTATCCTCATAGTTGGTTTGAGTTAAATTTTAATGAAATGTTTTGATAGTAAACTATACTAAAATGATCCTGTTAATTATTTTTCTATGAAAATTAGGAAGATTTACTTGTATCACAACAAATACCATCTACTATATCATTCGCTTCTAATAATTCATCCACATCGATCGATTCATCAATTTGTCCATTTGTTGTCACATAAGCTGTTGCATTGCCAGCTGCTGCAATTGCAGCTGCAGCTTGCTGTTGTTGTTGTTGTTCCTTGTATGTACTTGGTATTAAATCAGAATGCATAGCATGATATGCAAGTCCATAATTGGTCGGATCTTTACGCTTGTAATATTTGCATAATTTTTTGCATTGTTCAAAAGTTAGCGTATTTAAATGGGAATATTTTTTATTGATTTCTTCCGTTATTTTACGCCAAATTTTATTACGTTCCATATTTGCAGCCGGTGAACGTGAAGCACTATCCTGTAAATAGATGTAATAGAATTTTCAAGCATTCTTAAAAAATAAGGAGTAAAATTTTCACAAAGTTATTACTTATTGATAGTATCAACTATTGCATGATAAGATAGAATAAGTAGAAAATAACACTTTAATCATATTTCAATGAAGCGTAATAGTTTTTTTTTTTTTTTGCATGATTTTATAATAATGAAAAAGATGACATATGAATGAATGATAAAAATTAAAAAACATTAAAATATCAACAAATTTACCACTAATGCTTCATATCGACCGGCCATTGCGACAATTTCCAAGCCTCGTTCACGATTCATACGATTGATATCTGCAGCAGTTATCAAAGGCGCTTGGCTAAAATTAAATTTACACTTAAATAATTACAATTAAAATTTATAATTAAATTTTAGAAACGATTCTGTTTAAAAAAAAAAAAATTTTAAGAAAGAATAACAATAAAAAAAAATTAGCTAAGATATATCGTACTAAAATTCTAATATTAATTAGCATTTAAATAATTAATAATTAAAGATAATTTGAAAAATTGGAAAAGATTTACATTGATGAGCCAAAAACTTGTGCGAGCGATTTTTCATTAGCATGTACCAAATCAGTTGTATCATATGGTGAAATGATTTGTTCCGATATTGTATCCGTTGATGGTTGCCTGAAAAAAAAAAAAAAAAAGATGAAAAGAAAATGCTTTTCTGTTTTAATATCATTTTTTAATGATATATTAATTTTATTACTAAATTTGCTAATCAAATTTAATTTCTTAAAAAAAAAAAAAAAAAAATTACGTTTCTCGTATTACATTCGAATTTTATTACAGTGAAAACTATCAATGAAAAAGTATAAAATTTGAAATAATCTGAAATTCATCATCATTTCATAATTTACCACTAAACTATGTCGTTTTCCATTGTCTACAGCGTTAAATAGGACAGAAAAAAAAAAAAAGTGGAAATATATTAAAGTTAAATTAGAGTATAACTTCTCCTAATTAATAAATAAATTATATCTCTTTAATATACCTGTTTTGTATATCATTATCTTCGGTTACCACAACTTCTACCTCACTTTTCGGCATTTTCATCTTCGGACTAAAAAGAAAACATTTGTAACTTTTATAATGTACAAAAAGTAATGTGAGAAAGATCGGATAAAAAATGTTTTAATTTCAATTTAATATTTTAGGTGAAAATATAAACGTGAAGATGAAGTAATAGTAAGATTTTTTTTTCATAATACTTATATTAAGTAAAGAATAATTATTTATTGCACAAAAAGATTTTTCCTTTTTTTTTTTTTTTTTTTCCTTGAAGAAATGGATCCTATTGGTAGGAAAGATAAGAATTTTTCGCAAGCTTTCAAACAATTAATTTGATTGTGGAAAAAAAAAAAAAAAAAAAAAAACTGAATTCTAAACCAACTCGCAATCACTTTGTTCATCGCTGTTCGTATTACTAGCACTTCGTTTTGCAGCCAGTTTTTCTGATTCTGGTGGTGCTACTGATGATGATGATGATGATGATGTTGGCGTTGAAGCGGTTGGAATTTCATTCATTACTTCTGTAAGATGCTTTGAGCAAATTAGACGTAAGATACGTTCGACGGCACGTGAAACACGTTGCTGTTTTTGTTGCTTTATGTCCAGCACGTTTTCTGAAATTAAAATAAATTTTTTAAAGAAGTAAAATTCAACGACAACAATCGATTTCTTCTAGGGTACAAAAATTTGATTTGAAGATATCCTGTTCATGTTTAAAATATTAATTGGAAGAAGATATTAGAAGATGCAGAGAATCCTGTCTCTCGGAATTTTAATAAGTTTTCAATTAATTAATTTAATTTTAGGAGTTATGAAAGTCTTTTGAATTCGACACATTGTTGCCTGAAAATTTGCTTTATCCAGTTAAATATTTTTGAAGTAAACTGATGTTTCGGAAACTGAGTTGAAAAAAAAAAAAAAGAATTTTTGCTTCCGTATATCCAACAATATATTACATTCCATTGATCATTTGTAATCATTTGTAATGAAAGGTACTTATTAATTTTCACATTCAGTAGAAATCAAATTGTTGAGTGAGATACAATGAAATAAATGTAAGTTGTCTTGATGGTAATTAATTTGCATAAGCCATTCCATTTTCATTGTCTTTTATTAAAATGAGCGATTATGTTAATTATGAATAATGTAATGATGAAAGTTAAAGCTGATAAGATTTTTGGGGGAGTTTTTTTTTTTGTGATAATTATTAGGAAGAATGGAAATAATTGGTTGCAGACAAGTATGATCAAATTTTGACCGATAAGTCAGTTATAGAATGGATAAGGGAAAAGATATGATATGTCAAACGCTGTCACTAATTTATCCAACATTGCAATAATGATACAAATGTGGTAATGCTTATGAGGAAGAGAATGAAATGTAGCTAAGTTCAAATTGGATAAGTTCAAAAGTAAGAAACATCGGGAGACCGGGTCACGGAGTGTAACACTTTAGATGACGGGAAACTGTGTCGAATTGGTCGTGTGTATTTGTCGTATGAATGTTTGATGTTCATTTGTGACGGCCGATCAGATGGATGGAGTACAAAGGTAAAGGGACGCGGGAAGGACAGGTAGTGGTGCGCTCGACCCGACCGATTGCTCCCATTTCTGGTGCTCCAACCGTTGTATCGGTTGGTCCCATTCGATATAAAAATTTGTGAAATTGGGGTTAGGATTTAACTCGAAAGATATTTGATGGTAAAGGAAAGCAAACGAATAAGGAAGCAAATAATAGAATGAAATTGAAGAATCTTAAACTAAATAATGAATCCCCCTCCAATAGTAGTAATGGTGGTAATAAGTTGTTAGAGAGTTGGAGTAGCTGTGGTTGATGTTGTTGTCAACGCTGGCACTAACCAAGGATGGATTGGTTACAGGCAGTATACCTCCCTTCCTTCCCCTTTTCCCAATTTCGTTATAGTTCATTCATTTCAATTCGGGATAGAATGAGCAGCAGCAGCAGCATCAGCAGCAGCAATAGCAGTAGCAGTAGTAGCAGTTGAACAGCCAAAATTCATGATATAGAGAAGGTACACGAAGACATACATAGACGAACACACTTTAATCATAATTTTGTGGTTGGAGGACGAGATCACGACATGCACAGAGACATGCACATGCACATGCACATGCACATGCACATGCACATGACATTACATGACACACGTATCAACCTATCTACTACCCATTCTCCCTCTTTACTATTTTTACAGCCATTCCGTACACATACATCCCTCTTCACATTTTTCGAAATTTTAAGAACGAGCAACACAAGGAGTAGAAGTAGGAGCAGGACCTATTCATTCCAATCGTCCATCTGCCCCTTCGTCCATCTCTATTCTTTTATTACCATCGTCATCGTTGTCATCGATCGCCTGTTGTTGTCATGACAGGAATTGCTGTCACTGCAGTTATAGAGAAGGATAACATCAAGTTCCGGAGCGAAAATGTTATGAAAAACTTCGGGGACATCAATGCATTTTCCTACTGTAACAATGTCAACGGTCAGTCAACATTGCAAGCAAGAATCATGCAACAAAACCAGTATTCCGAAAAGTAGAAGCAAATAGAATGGGTAATCCGTGCAAGTGAACTAAAATAGATACTATTAGAATTAGGATACGGTATCAAAGAGAGCAAATTACGACAACATGAAAATTCTGTGAAGTCATCTTGTTTCGTTCTGATAACACAGATGATAATATCAACATTAATAATCAACCGAACTGCATCAAACACCTGCGGCAGCATTTACATCTATCGTCTTCAAAGCATATGCATGTTTGAAATTTACAAATTTAAGCAAGTATTGAATAAATATCAAAAAAGGAATGTAATAGTAGTAGGTATAAAGGTAAATTTTCTTTTTTTTTTTTTAAAGAAATTTATTTTTTAAAAATGAATTTTTAGAGCAATAAAAGTGAGAGATAATATTCAGTGATCCTTGTTCATAATTTAAAAATGATTTGATATCTATCCTTTTATAAATCATTATGTATTTTTTTTTTTTTTACCATTAACTTTACTTTGATATTAGTCTTAAAATATTTTCAATAACTATTAGAAGATAGCATTATACGTAATTTTTGTTCTTCATCTTCAATGTTGTAAATTTGTTGCAGTGAATATGAAATGTTGAAAAATAAATAGTTCATAGCTACCGTAAGCTAAACTAAAGAAAAGTAACCATTTTTTTTTGGAGCAATAGCAATAATAGCAACTTCTTTCAATCATCAATTTGCAACAATGAAAAAGGTTAGCAACAGTAGATAATGTGCTACTACTACTACTACTACTACGACTACTACTACTACTACTACTACTACTACTACTACTACTGTGATGATAATAGTATGAAAAGTGTAAGAGAAACGATAGCTTGACGATCTCGTTTTCCAGGTAAGAAGAGAAAGCCTATCATCTTTCTTCCACTTCTTCTTCTTCTTCTTCTTCTTCTTCACATCTCATTCTTTGGGGATAGAATACGATGACAAGAGGAAGGGGACAAAAAAAAAAAAAGAAAAAAAAAAAAAAAAAAAGGAGTAAAAGAAAATTAGCGATGAGGTGATGCCGGCAAAGCATCAACCACACCATCACCATCAATCTCATCCATCTATCCAAAACCATTGCCACCAAACCTTTGAAACCTGTTTATTTTGTAGTAACATCAGCAGCATCAACAGCACCACTAACAGGACCATCAAGCAATCTACCTGATGATGATAACAACGATGAAGGCAATCATGATGACACTTTCTTTTTTTTTTTTTTTTTTTTTTTTTTTTATCTTTTCTCACTAAAAGTAACACGAATATATTTAATAAACCCACGGGTAAAAGCATCATTGAATGAAACCTGAACTTTTATGAGGAAATGAAAATATCATGATGCAAAAGTTGTCAACTAAACATAGAGCATGATAGCAACTTGAAATGGGAAAAGGGATGTTTTGTTCTCATTTTATTCATTTCAACTCTTTTAACAACCTCTCTCAATCCCAAATCATTCATTCATAAACATTTTGGTACCAACATCATCATCATCATCGATAATACATTAATATCATCATCAATATCATCAATACTGCAACTAATTTAAAACTTTCAAAAAGTAAATTTAGTAATATAAACGAATGAATCATTACTCGATAACATTTTTCATTCTTATGCTAAATAGCATATCAATGAGTAAAATAGTTAAATAATAATATCCTAAATGATTAATATGAGAGATATAATTTAATGAACATGTAGTGTCATATTTAGCTAATTTTTTTGGAATTTTTTTTTTTTTTTTTTTGTAAGTAAAATGAACGAAAAATGTATGATATATTTATAATCAGAATTAAATATAGATTTCAAGCGTAACATTTTTTTTTTTACTAGAATAGATAAACTTATTAGTATTCTATTAGAATTGCAATATATGCAAAAAAAATTTATAAAAATAAATGGAATCATACCAAATTCGCTTGATTTGCCACCTTGTTTAGTTACAATAATAATAATAAGAAGAAGAAGACGAAGAATCCATGTTGTATTTGATAAAATCTTATCATTCTTTTGTAGATTTTCTTAAATAATTCTTGAATTTGTTATAATTGAACTGAAATATTACAAAGAATTAATTAAAATAAATAAGACAATAATTATATGGTAAAATGTTAAGTTCAATTTTATCTGATAATATAGATAGATCCATACCATAGGAAGTAATGGAAACTCTGTCTCTCTTTATAAAATCAAACCGAATAGAGATAGACCCAAATGCTTGTTATGTTACTTACTTATATACTTTGGGCCTATTGCTCAAGTTCTTGCCTTTTTATCTTCTTCACGTGCTGCTGATACTACTACTATTCCCATTGCTATCCTATCTCTAAGCAAAAATCCATAAAAGTAAGGAAAGATGAAGGCGATCGGCTCTTCGTCAGCCATATTAGAGAGATTGGGAAGAAGTAGGAGTTGCTGCAGTACATGAGCAATTGCTTGCTGCAAGTTGATAACGAAGAGTTCAACATTTTCACAACAAAATTGGAAATCGAAATGAAACGAAAGAGAAAGAGAAAGAGAGAGAGAGAGAGGAGAGAGAGATGATGAGAAAGAGACAACTTTAGGCTAACATTACTAATTTCCCTCTATTTCTACTTCATTTATTATTATTATTATTATTATTATTATTATCAACAAGGTCATGGTTATAAGTTCAAGAGATATATTCAATGATAGAGTTTATACAGAAAAAAGCAATTATCATTAACACATTTTCTGCTTTTTAAAGGTCTAAAAAAAAAAAAAAGCCATAGCTTTTTCTCTAACAAAATGCAATATGATCGATTGAAGAATGAAGCCTTTTGAATGAGGCACTCAAATGCATGTATACCTGAAGTGGCCAATAATTTTATTTATAACTACTACTTTCCTAGTTAGTTAAAAAATCATTGAAATAAAATGAAAAATTTTTTAAATTTATCTTCAAATAAAAATCATCTAACAACTACTACTAACATATATTATCATTATTCAAAATTTATTCCATCATTTAGGTATCTTCTTTTCTTTTTTTTTTTTTTTTTGCAAATAATTAAATATTAAAATAATTTAATAGATGATAATACTGAAATTTCAACAAATCAAATTAAAGTTAACTTTGATATTAAAAAATTATTACAATAGGGATTACTCTATTTCATTTGTTAATATCTATGATATGTATTATAATATTATAATAAAATAGTGACAGGAAAAAAAAAAAAAAAGGTAAAAAAATAGGAAAGGTAATAGAATACTGTTATTATTGTTGTTGCTATTGTTGTTATTGCTACAACAACAACAACAACATTATAAATGAGATTAGAAAAGTTTTTGGAGCTGATGTTGTTAGTTGTTGTTGGTGACGAGAAATGGCGACCGGACGGACCATACAAACTGAATCAAACTCTTCTCATCTTCACTACCACTACTACTACTACTACCACCACCACCACCACCATCATCATCACCAACATTTACCATCATCACCAACATCACCAAACTAACCATCATCATTCAAGCAACCAAAGCAGGACGGGGGAAAGAATACTTCAATATTACAAATAGCACTCCTTCTTCCATCATTGATAGCATCACCACGGACCTCAGCTCCAACAAATACACACATACACACATACACACATACACACACACACACACATGGACAGACATAGACACCCATATATGACATATATGTCTATGTTATGTGTATCTGTGTGGCTGTTTACGAATGTTATGTATCATTCATTCATTCATTCATTCATTCATTCGTTCATTCGTTCCCTCAATCCTGCTAGAAGAAAGGTAAGCAATTGTGTAAAGCTAACAAATCAAGCATAACTAACGGATTACGAATTATAAAGCAGTAATAGAATTGATGAAAAATAAAATGAACAATTTGAATTTCATTTTCTATCTTTTACATTTATTAATTCATTCATAGTTATAATCTTAAATGATTATAATCATGGCTTGTTGCTATATTTTGTTTTGAAAAATTATTTAAAGAATAATATCAATGAATGAAAGTGAAATAAATGTTCATTAAAATCAAACAAATAAATGAATGCTACATAAAGCGAAATGAAAATTAAATGAATTTGAAAGTGATATTGATTTAAAATTTGATTTGATATGAACTTAAATTATGATTGTATAAAATAAAAATCATAAGATTAAAAATAAATCAAGATTAGCTACAACCAAAAAGTCCCATTCATAGTCAATGAAGTAACGAATGATTTGCATAGCTTTTCCGGTAAGTTCAAATAGCTAACATGCACCATATAAGTAGGACAGTTGCTATATCAAATGCTCATAAAACTTGCACTGATAAGGTAGAGAAGAATTAAATGTCATGCTTTTGATTCGATCCAATCGAATTATCATTTATCAGTCTGCAAAACGGCGCCTGTCCGCCGCAGGATTCGAACCTGCGCCTACCGAAGTAGAATGCGACCTGAACGCATCGCCTTAGACCGCTCGGCCAGACGGACTTATCATATAAGCCTTTTGTGATGCCTATCGAATGTAACTATTGCAATTCAATTCAGGAAAAATTCCGGAAGATTTTTTCAACTTTTTGCTGATACTAAAATGAATATTTGATAGTATTGTCAAGTAAAAAACTTGGCCTAAATGAGAGATAAAATTTATATAATATTTTGGAAATTTGATTAAACGATTATGCAAATTTTACTCTTTCCTCTCTTTCTCTCTTATTTAGGCTAAGTTTTTTTTTTGTCGATGAAATCTTCATTTACCGCATGGCGCAAAATGATTGATTTCTTCTCCTTTCTTGTCATCAAACAATTAACAAATGCACTGAAAAAGTCGAACTATCCTGAAAAAAATTTCACATTCTTTCTACTCGTTCCGCTATTCCGTTCCGCAGTGTACAACTCCTTTCTGCTCATTCCGCTATTCCGTTTCGCGTATAACTCTATGATATGGTTCGGTTACTTGCAAACAGTTATTTAGCGGAAAATTAAAAGCATAATTTAGCGAGTTTTTGCAAAACAAAATTAAATTATTCAATGAATTGGTTAGTGGGAATTGAGGGAAGCTTTAGTCCAGAAAAGATTTCATTTCGAACGAAATGAAGCATTTATCATCTTCCATTTACCGGATAAAAATTCACTGATAAATCCTGTTTAAATGTGTGTGTGTGTGCGTGTGTGTGTGTGTGTGTGTGTGTATGTATGTGACACCACTATTCATTATTATGGAATTAGCTTTTTACTGATACTAAAATGAATATTTGCTAGTATCGTTAAGTAAAAAACTTGGCTTAAATGAGAAATAGAATTTATATGACATTTTTGGAAATTTGATTAAACGATTATGCAAATTTTCATTATTACGGAATTGGTGATTTCAGCAAGCTTTCTGCATAAAAAAGTTTCCTGTAAGCTTGCTTATTTCTAGTTTCCGGTTTGCTATAATCAATAATCTCATCCATGTGTGATACTTGTTAAATTATACAATTTACTGGAATTTTCTACATCAAATTTTAATCATTTTAAAATGGTATTCATACATTTAATCCGTAGCAAAGGAACAATCAAATATGATTTAGTTATTATTCATATCAAAAGAGATTTGATGGATAAGTTGTTGGTAAAGAGTAGAAAAAACTGTTGCAATTACCTTTTCTGGCTATTAATTAGTAATAGGTAAATTATTGAAGAAAGAGTGACCTTTTTGTGAATTGCTTTGTCTCGAAATTCTACATGCTTGTTAGCGAAAGTTCAATTTAGTTCATATATTGATATTTTCTATAGCTTAATGAATTTTTGAAAGTTTTGTAGTTCAAATTATCCAAACGTCATTTTCTACCAGTTCAGCATTCTACAGCCTCTAACTTTATGCATTTTTTGTAGGAGCAAATTTTCAACAAAATCATTCGTTTACAAATACTTTAATTTCTATTACTTTAATTTCAAATTAATCCATCACTTTTAAATAATATTGTTCCATTTATTTACTGATTTCACTGCCGGTGATCATTCGCACTGCTATATCCGAAGATCCAAAAGTAATCTGATGGCGGTAAAGGAATTCTCAATATGACATCATTGTAAATGATACTAAATGAAGCATATTCTTTAAAATTTTCAAACCTTTGTGGGTTTAAAAAATCTTGAGAATGTTGCAAATTATCATTTACACTGTAATCGATATCCCGGATGATACATTCAAGCAGGATTTTTTATTTAAAAGTTTCAATGTGATAAGAAAAGTTACAACACATCGTTGTTAGTTTGTATATTATCGTAATCAAAATATCACACACCAATAAACCAAATATTTTTTTTTCTTTTTTTTTTTTGTTTGATTTAAATGAGAGAGTGATCCTGAATCATTCATTATGATCATATAGTAATTTCCGTGAAACATATAAATTATGAAACAGTAATAGCCATCTGTTTTCTTGATTACTGTAAGATTGAATTATTATTAGTAAGCGAAGATTTCGAAATTGTTGGAATAAAACAGATGAGATTGTATGATGTAAAATATATGATTAGGAATGGTTTTATCATTAGTAGCATTAATGATTTGATATCAATGACATTAAGTATTCGCTAATATCGTCGCAAAATTAGACTAAATGATGATCATATATCATCTTCTAATTATTGTACCAATTATTGAACTAATACTTTGTTCGAATTTTCAAATTATTCGAGAAGTATGTGTGAGAATTAATCAAATGGTGGTAATCCTACTGTTTCAGGTTTAAATTCAGTTAAACTTTTCAAAACAAATAAAATCATTTTTTCGCAATCTTCAGGTGGCTTCGAATAACGAGGATCAGGAACCATAATCACTTGCATACCAGCAGCAATAGCTGCTCGAACACCATTAATGGAATCTTCAAATACTACAACATTAGCTGCATTTGCTGGTTTTTCAATAAATCGTTGCATGGTAACTAAGAATGCATCAGGTGCTGGTTTACCTCGTTTTACTGATGGATCATCAGCAAGTACCTGAAAATTTATGATTAGATATGATTAAGATAAATTTACAAATTAATTGAAATTAGATTTTCATGCAACAAAATAGTATAGTATGGCATATGGAATCAATTTAGACGAAAAATAACCGAAGTAATATACTTATTTTAATTTCTTATCTTTCTATCCGACGCAATCTGAAATAAAACAAAAAGCATTTAGTATATTCATTGCAAGAAATTTAAATTTTATAAAGGATTTGCTTACACGAAGACTTATTAGTTGTAGTAATTCTTGATGTTTTTGCATTTTAGTCTCGAATTCAAATGTGTTAGAACCGGTGCAAAGTGCCATTGGTATTGAATGTTTAGCAAGATGTTTTACTAGACGTAAAGCACCAGGTAATAATTTCGACTCAGGTAAATATTTGCTCGCAAGCTCCAGATATTGCTTTCTATACTGCTCCATTGTTACTTTCCCAGTTAAACCTTCCTAAAGTTATTTTAAAATCAATAAAATAAATTTTTGATACATTGGTGAATTTAATTCGTTTTGAACTAATGAAGTTACATAAAAATTCAAAGTTTTTTCGTCAATAAAAGACTATTTAGGAGTAAAAAATGAAAATTTTAAGGAAGAAAACTAAATTGAAAGAACAGATTCAGAAGAAAATGTTTACATATTCCAATATGAAATTGATTAATTCATCCATTTTCATTCCAGCTGTTTTAGCTTTAAGCTCCATTGTATATTTCTTACCGTAACCAAATAAAATTTCTTCATTTACTCGTGTATAAACACTTTCCGAGTCAAGTAATAATCCATCCAAATCAAATATCACGTGAGTAATTTTAACACAACTTGAAGTCATTCGATTCGATTTGATTGTTAAATTTTGATTTTCTTGTGAATAAAATAATTAAATAATAATTATGTATAAGGAATGATCATTGTTTCTTTAATAAAATGCAACAATTGATTGCACTGTTTATTTTACATTTGAAAGAATTTTTTGCTAATAACTTAATGAAATCGCTTATCACTATCATATCAGATTAGGTGTTAAAATATTTCGTCCAGTTAAAACTGCTAATATCTCTTTTATACTATTTATTACTGTTATTATTATTTTTATTATTATCATTATTATTTCTTATTATTGCTATTGTTGTCATTATCATTATTGTTATTAGTTATTACTCTTACTGTTATTTAATAATAATAATAATAATAACAATTATTATTATTATTATTATTATTATTATTATTATTATTATTATTATTATTATTATTATTATTATTATTATTATTATTATTATTATTATTATTATTATTACTATTATTATTATTATTATTG